>SJXQ01006110.1:216692-232384 GCA_006408695.1 Aepyceros melampus
GGAAACCCCGATCGTTACCAAAGCGCTGCCAGAGATCCAGGAAGCTGGTGATGACACGATGCCCAGTGAGGTGGAATTAACCTCGGAAGCTGTGACAGCCGCTGAAACCACAGAGGCCTCTGCTGCGGAAGAGACCACCGACATGGTTTCGGCTGTCTCTCAGTTAACCGACTCTCCAGACACCACCGAGGAAGCAACACCAGTGCAAGAGGTGGAGGGTGGCGTGCCTGATGCAGAGGACCAGGCGAGAAGGACCCAAGAGGTGCTGCAGGCCGTTGCAGAAAAAGTTAGAGAAGAGTCAAAGCTGCCAGATGACACCATCCAGACAACCCAGAAAGGACAAGCAAAAATCCTGGAGAAAGGGAAGAGGCCGAGGAGGGTTCTCAGGCCCTAGATCTGAAGGAAATGATGGATGGAGCATCCAAAGTGCTTGTCCAAGGTACTGAAACTGAGACTTTGACACAGGAGAAGGTGGTTACAGAGGCCACTGCGGAAAGCTTGGGAGAAGTTCCTCCAGGCACAGACAGTGCAGAGGCCGGGGAGCTGGCGAGCTCTTGTCTGGCTGAAACTGGGACTGTGGTAGAAGCAGAGACTGCCCCAGAGCAGGCTGTTGCTCCTGAGTCAGCTGAAACCCTCACGGACAGTGAGACCAATGGAAGCACCCCAATAGCAGATCTTGGCGCTTCAAATCTAAGCCAGCCAGACAAGATCATGGATGTCCGTGAAGATGGTGAGGTTCCAGCCAGCACTCAGTCCCAGGTTGCCGAAGGCGAGGTGCGTCCTGCACTGAAAGAGCTGCCTGCTGCATCTTCTGATTTTCAGTCACAGGTTGAAAGGTCTTCAGAGATGGCAGAGGGTCTAGAACATACGGATGAAGAGGAGGGAACAGCGGAGACTGTAGCCATCCTTTCAAAGACTGAGGTGATTCAAGAGACTGGCCAGTGCTCTGACGAGGAAGCCAAAGAAGAACCATCCATGGAAGGACTTGCCATGTCTGCCGACACAGAAGTAACTGAGAAAAAGATAACTGAAGTTGTCCTTGAGGAGGACGTTACTAAGAAAGTTGAATTTCAAGAGAATGATAATACAGAACTCCAGAGTCCTGCTAAGTCTTTTCCAACCCCAGCAGAGAGAGCGATGGTAGTTGAAGGGAAAAAGAAGACAGTGGAAGTGGAGGCAACTGAAGGGAATGAAGAGAAACTTGAGCACGAACCAACTGTGGCCGTGTGTGAAGAGCTCAGTAAGCAACTGGTTCAGACAGTGAATGTCACCATCATCGACGGGGAAAAGGAAGTCGTCAGTTTTGAAGGAAGTTCTCCCCTGCTGGCTTCTGAGGAAGAGGCATGCACGGGAATTTCAGTTCAAAGCTCTGAGGCACCATTAGTCTGATAGCTGCAGCCGTGGAGGAGAAGGTCTTAGGAGAAGCTATCAAGATTGTAGAAACAACCGAGCCTTTGAAATCTGCAGAAGCTCATCTAATGCTGGAAGAAGAGTCCTCAGAAAAAGACGAAGAGTTTCCTGCCCAGCCTGGGGAAGAAGATGTGGCATCCACAGGGACTGAGTCTCAAGCAGAATCAATACCGACGATAATATCTATTATGCCTGGAAAAGGCATCAGCGCTGACCTGGAAGGAGACGAAACCACATCACAGAAACGGGAATTGGGTGGAGATGACGAGCAGGCTGCTGGTCAGGAAGGCAGAGAGAGCAACACAGGAGAGGAAGATGGCAAGGCGGAAAGTGAGATTTCGAAACTTGAGAAGGAGAGCTGCAGACTTGTACAGAGCGTGATTCAGACAGCCGTTGACCATTTGGGGAGTACAGAAGAAACGGCCACCGATGTCCAGACCCAGGCTCAACTGGCAGAAATCGACAGCCAGGAAGCTGGGCAGAAAATGGAGAAAGAAGAAAGCGAACCTCAGGCCTGCCCGGTGGATGAAACACAAGCTGTAGAAGCCAAAGAGGAGTCCCCACCAAGCACTGGGGAACATGCGCATCTCAGCATTTGCAAAGATGTAACTGAAGCTTCAAAGAAGGTGGCAGCCACTAGCATAGAAGGTTCCAGGGTAGACGACCAGCGGCTTGAAGAGGTAGCTCTCCCATCCCAGAAAAAGAGAGAAATCCCTGAAACAGAGTCTGTGCTGCAAGATGATGGCAGTGCCGGGTTTGGAGAAAGAAAACAGTCACCATTTGAATCCCGAGAAGATGAAAAAGGTGATGCTGCCGGTGACCCTGGAAACCAAACCTCAACGCCAGAGGATGCTGAGGCCTCGGGAGGCTCGACCAAAGAGTCCCTAGATACAAATGGACCCAAATTGAAAGAGAAGGGAGACAGCCAGGAGGAAAAAGTGCAGAGCGAGTCAGAAAAAGAGATGAAAACACAAACACAGGAGGAGACACAGAACCAGAGAGAGATCTGGCGAAACCCGAGCCCACGGAATCCTAAAACATCACGTAAGTAACTTTTTTTTTTTTTAAGTAATTTCGCCTCCCCCCACTCCCCATTCAGATGGCAGATTTGTTATGAGTTCAGATAATTAGGATTTTACGCCGAACCTACATCTGGGGAAATAACCATCAACCAGACTAGGAGACTCAGGTTAGTTTCCTTTTTCTCATTGACATACTCATCAGACTTACTGGTGTCCTAAGAGTAGTGACTTCGTTTTACCCCCAATGTGACTGCTTTCTAAGAAAATAAAGAGGCCTGTGTGTGTGCACACAAGTGTGCGTTTGTGTATGTGTTTGGCCCGAGGACATAAGAAATATGTTGTGCTCACTCAGCACCATACCAACTAGTTTGTTGCATATTTAAAAAAATAAGTAGAAGTCCAAAGTAAGTTTATATGCTGCTGCTTGAAATGTAATTTATAGCTCTCTGGGAAAAATATTGATTTCTTCCAGCATAGTGACAAGCACTTTAAAAACATTTCCAGTGCAAATGAGAGCCTAACTACTGCTGTTTGGGTATGGGTTAGCCAAAAAGTTCGTTTGGGTTTTTCTGGAACATTTTATGGAAAAACCCGAACAAACTTTTTGGCCCACTCAATAGCAAAGGACATTGGATTATAGACCCCCTCCCCATGCTTCTTTCTTATGGAGTTCAGCCTGTGTTTTTCACCAGGGCTCCCATTGGCCGCGTCTCACTGTCACAACTCTTAGTGCTATTGCAGAAATGAGAGCGGAAAAGCAGATTTCATTTACTTTTGATTCTGATTTCCTTCCACAGTTACACTTGTGTACTTGCAAGACCAGAATGTGAAGACAAGTAGGGGAAGAAATGGAATGCTGCTGACGAGACCAGTCTTTCAGAACTTTGGAACCCGAAGAACAGACATGTCAACTGCTCTCATTTCCCGAGAACCCCTGACAATCCTGAGGCTTCATCGGGAGCTATAGCCAGATAACATTTCCTCTCGTCAAGACCAACTGACATTTTCCCTTGGTACCATATAATGTTTCTGATTCAAGGTCCTCAGTTCTTAGCCCGGAACTGGAGTTGGCAATTCTTGGTTCTGCTTCTCAAACTGGAGTATCATTCTTTATGTATTTATATGTATGTTTCAAGTAACCCTCCTTCTGTATCTATTGTATAGTTTTTTTTTTCCTAATGTCTAAGGAAATGTACAGCATAGTGCAATTCCTTTTGTATCACACATTATATGACGGGGCATGCGGCCACGGTGAAGTCTCGGGAAGCTTTCTGCTGCCTCAGTTACAGCCTTTGAAAACAGCTCTCTAGAAATAACATTCCTGATCAGAAAGCTCCACCTCTTTTAAAATTCACTAAGGATTAGGTTCCATGTTCAGTATCACTCTGAAATAGGTCACTTTCCTACTATGCATAATATGCTAAAAATAAGTTTGTTTTTTTGTTTTTTGTTTTTTTGCGGGGATTGTGGGGGAGACATACAGAATGTCCCATTGTTACTGGGAAATTTTTCTTCCTAGCCCCCGGATGGAGGTTGGAAGGAAGTTTTTTTCAGGAGCAGATTAAGTTGGAGTCTTTTCTAATTGTTATGGTTGTTTGGACGGATGCGTGTGCTTTCATTTTGAGGCAAAGTAGTGAAATGTTTTCACGTTATTAAGAAAAGAATTGACTGCTTTTGAGTCTACATGCTGGACCCCCATTCACACACAGCGTGAAATAAGTCAGAGTCTCTACAAATGGTATTTTGATAGATGCTGGATTGTTATCTGTGCCATATTTGTGCCCACTCTTTTAAGAACAATGTAGCATTATGTTCATTTGGATAAATTGTGATTTGACAACTGATTTCAATAAAACATTTGCTTCACTTAGATTTGCTGGATTTCTTAGATAATAGGAAGCCTGGGTTCTATGTTTATTGCATCTGAAAAGCAGAGAAGCTAGAACTTTCTAATGTAGTCACTACACAGTGTCAATGCTTTATGTCGGTTTAAATTTCAGATTAGGGGAAGTCAAGGGAGAGAGGCCTCCACTGAAATAAACCAGGAGATTTTCAGATTGAAATTACTGAAACAATGCTACCATCTGGTGGTGCTTCCTGAAAAAGTTAGTTTTCTTTGTTAATACGTGTTAATGACAAATGTCTCTAGAAAAACATTTTAAGACTGCTTAGCAGTAAGAATGCCTTGCCTAACAGGCGATCTTGGAAAAAATTCTTTAAGTGTCAAAATGATTTCTAGTTCATGCTAATACACAAAAGATTCTGTCAGACGATTGCTGCACACACGAACCATCCTCTATCTACTGGAGAGTTTCTATTTTTTCATGGGTAGAGAACAGGTCTGGTGTATACACTTCTTAAATTTTACGTAAACTCAGTACTCCAGTTTGAGAACTTAAATTTCAACTGCCGATTAAGTTATTTTTAAAGCATAACACTCAAGC
This sequence comes from Aepyceros melampus, assembly GCA_006408695.1. Lineage (NCBI taxonomy): Eukaryota > Metazoa > Chordata > Mammalia > Artiodactyla > Bovidae > Aepyceros > Aepyceros melampus. Next base: position 221,569 of record SJXQ01006110.1, read on the forward strand.
AAAACTAGAATAATTTTTTTTTAATTTTTTTAGCCAAAAGACAGTTGGCTGTTAAAACTGGAAAGTAGTTTCTCAAAAACCAACAAATCTGATTACCAAAAAGAATAAATAAATAAAAAATGGCCATATTAGAAATACCCCTCATGCTAAGAGCATATGGCCTTGCAGTTGGAGAACATTTAATATCCTTTTAGGAGTTATTTGCACATTTAATAGCCACTTGTGCTTAATTACTAAACTTTAAAATCTCCAAATTGAAAAACCCCTTCTGATCTGAAGATCTTTCTTTTGCCAGCTTCAGACTTAAAAAAAAAAAACCTAAACGCTGGTGTCAATTTCTGAAGATAACTGAAATCTGGAGATGACAGCAGTTTTTAAGCAGTTCATTTGACTTCTAATTATTGGCTGACTTCCTTTCTATGGCAGGAAAGTTTGTGCTGTTTTGAACAGACTAAAGAATTGTGTAGTTTATGACAATCATTTTTTGGGGTTTAAATTCCATCCTGCCACCCATCCTATCGGCATTTGGCCTTGGCCAGGTCATTCTAGCCATCACAGTTGGTTTCTCAATGGCAGTTGCTTGGTAACTGTGGTCTTTGATGTGCCCTGGGTTACTCCCGTTCACGTTCTGTACCTGTGTCCGTTAAGCATCATTGTTTTATTAACAGGAGGAATGCTATTAACAGTAGCATGGCATACAATTCTGTATTATAATTTTAAAGCTGCTGTTAAGTTGTGAAGTCCTTAAGCATCAAATGCAAACTGCAGAAGTTGGAGCAAGTGCCTAAACTTTGCTAATTTTTGCATTACTATGGAGCCATGTACAATAGAAAGGAATGCAAGACTTGTACACTCTTGCTGTTTCTTATACTTGAGGAATATAAAATGTTCCCCCTCAGGTTCTTTTGCTAATGATACACCCAAGTTGCCTCTCTGCCACACAGATAATTTTGTTCAGATACTTTCCTTTGAGATATTGAAGGGCTGGAAATGTTAGTTTTCAGTGTAAGCTTCAAGCTTAGCGGTTTCCCTTTAATCTGAGACAATATTTGATTCTTACTTCTGTTTTTTTTGGGGGGGGGATGCAGATTTTTCATTTATCTAAATAAAATGCAACCTAATTAAATATCATGGATTTTCTTTCTGTAATTTCACCTTAATTCAATTTTGATTGCTCTTTACCGTCTTGAGATTCATCACGCATTTCACTTCTACTTTTAACTATACTTAATCATCCCTTGCGACACTGTCCACAGAGCTTCCTGGGACTGTACGAGTGCACGGAAATCTCTTCAGTGATTCTTAAGCTTTTTGGATCAGGGACCCCTTTGATTAGATGCTCATTAAGCCTCTGGCTGACCTCCAACCCCACAAATGAGCACAGTTTTATGTGGTTTTTGGATAGCCACACTCTGAAATCCCAACCGAGAATCAGAACCAGAGTTAGAAAACCCTTATCTGACAGCACTAAAGGAAATGGGCACAGTGCAAGGATTCCCAGGAAGAGGTTGGCACCTGAATGTGACCAGTGTCACATGGAAGGAAGAAAAGGAAGTCGCTCAGTGGTGGCTGACTCTGTGACCCCGTGAACTGTAACCCACCAGGCTCCTCTGTCCATGAACTGTCCAGGCAAGAGTACTGGAGTGGGTTGCCATCTCCCCCTCCAGGGGATCTTCCTGACCCAGGGGTCGAGCCTGGGTCTCCCGCATTGCAGGCAGATGCTTTGCGCTCTGAGCCAGCAGGAAGTCCCCTTAGCAATCCATATCCTGTTGTTGGCGTCACATGACTGCACTCCAGTGTGATTCTAGGGACGAATCTGCTGGGCAGCCTGGCACAATTTTTGTACCAATGCAAGTTCTTCCTCACCACCAAGTTCCTTACCATCTCCACCCTATGGTATATCGCTGGAATTAGGTAAATGACTTGGCTGTCCTTTTATAAATTAGAAAATTGAGATACAGATCACCAGTCCTTATGTGATCACACAGATTGTAGCTAAGGTGACCAGGACTTAGAGATGGCATTGTAGTGAAAATAATGTAATCATGACTTTTTTTTAAAAGTGCTGTCACAGCTTAGAAATCACCCCCCACCACACACACTTTTTTGATGTTTAAATATTACAGGCATCTGTATAGTGCATGCCAAGTTGATTCAGTCATGTTTGACTTTGCAACCCCATGGACCGTAGCCCGCCAGGATGGGATTCTCCAGGCAAGGATACTGAAATGGGTTGCCATGCCCTCTTCCAGAGGATCTTCCCAACCCAGGGATTGAACCTGAGTCTCCTGCACTGCAGGCGGATTCTTTACCTGCTGAGCTATCAAGGAAGCCCCCATCTGTACAGTATCCAAAGCAATCTCATGACTTTTTGCATATTTTCCTATTTCTTGTTGATATGAAAAATTTTAACAAAAGAGAAGTACTACAACCAACCTTAAGAGAAACTTGCCTATAGATAGTATTCATATTTGGAAACCAGAGTTGGAATAATATTTCTTAAATGATGAAATTAGGACTCATGTTATTTTCCAACAATAGGATATGGTTTGCTAAGTCCTAGCACTAACTCACCCCTATGCTTTTTCTTGTTCTATGCTTGTTCTAAAACTCCCAAATAACCTGGTATAATTAACAAACCAAGGAGAATACTTTACATTAGGCTAACTTAAAAACCACATTGTGTTTGATCCTTATTATGCTTGTTAGCCTCAGAAGCTCTCTTAATTCTGGGAAAAGCAGATGGGGTTGTCTTTAGGACTTGAAACCTGGACACAGAGTTCCTTGTGAAGGCTTTATGGAAAGGGTATGGCCGCATTGGCCAGTGGACCATTTTAAAGAGTGGGGTTTAAACAAAACTGTTTCTAGTTTTAACAGAGAAGAGATGCTCTCCTATGATTCCCAAGGCAGTGTTGGGGTTCTGCCCCACTCCCCTGTTGAGTTTTGGTTAGGGTCTTAGGTGTGTGGTTAATGGTTAGGGTGTTAATGAGTTGGTACAAAAGATACTTGTGATCCTGCAAAGCCCAGGACAACCCTTCTTAAAAAAGGAAGTTTCTACCTAAAATGCCAGTGCTTCTAGAAAATTGCTAATCGAGAATTACAGAGCAGAAGTTAGGAGGAGACTAGCTAACATGTTACTATAGTAATAGCTATCATCACCACCACCATCATCACCACCAGCTAACAAGAGATAATTGTTGTTTAGTCACGAAGTCGTGTCCGGCATCACATCAGGCTCCTCTGTCTGTGGGATTTCCCAGGCAAGAATACTGGAGTGGGTTGCTGTTATGGGAGTATATTAAACTAATGACACTTTGGCTTGGAGAGGTATAGGGGAAATCAAGAGATGGTTAGGAGATGAATTTAACAGGACACAATACCTGATTAACTGTTGTGGGAATAGCATGGCGTGAAGAATGAAGTTTCTGGGGAATTCTCTGGTGGGTCAGTGGTTAGGACTCGGCGCTTTCACTGCGGTGGCTGAGGTTCAATCCCTGATTGAGGAACTAAGATCTTGCAAGTTGTGCTACATGACTAAGAACAAAAACCAACCAACCAACCAAACAAACAAACAAAACCCGCACAAAAACAAAAACCCTTCAATCCCTTCCCCAAATAAAATGACAAGCCTTGGAAAAAAAAAAAAATGAAGTTTCTGCATTCCAACCTGGATGTCGAGTCAGGAACTGACAGGGGTACTTGAGCTTCCCTGGTGGCTCAGATGGTAAAGAATCTGCCTACAGTACAGGAGACTGGGTTCGATCCTTGGGTCTGGAAGATTCCCTGGGGAAGGAAATGGCAACCCACTCCAGTATTCTTGCCTGGAAGATCCCATGGATAGAGGAGCCTGGTGAGCTACAGTCCATGGGGTCTCAGAGTCAGGCATGATTGAGCCACTGACACACACTGAAATGGGTAGAGGTGGGCAATGATATTTGCTTGGAAAACGTTCAATTTGCGAGTCTTTTGAGATTCCCAAGGGAAAATGCAGAAAAAGATAGACATCAATGGCTCTTCTGTCCTCTCTCTGCCCTCAAAGGAACAGAAGAGAAAATAACCTACACAGATCCCTACGACATTGCTTAGAAATCTCATGCACAGACTCTGGTGGCAAAGAAAGATGAGGCTTACCCTGTCTCAGCAGTTTCCTTGTTTCAGAATGTATGACTAGGTGCTTCGCAGGGTGCTTGATAAACTAGAGAGCAAAATGCACCATAGTATATTAACATCAGTAATTAGAATTTTTAATAAAACCACCCACCATAAGCAACCTGATGACAGTTGTAATTTTATAGATTCAGAATAATGACGTTGCTGTTTCTGAAATATTAATACCATAAACGTCTTTTTCAGAAACGTTCTTTTCGTGCATCATCTGCGTTTCTTTCCTCCTCTCCCTGTTGCCATCTCAGTTTCTGCGGTCTGCTAGCCCCTCTCCCTAAGGTGGAGGTGGGGGAGGGGCTCTGGCTGGAAGGGGGCCAAGCCCGCAAGGCCTCTCCCAGGGCTCTCTAGACCGTGCATCTTCCTGGTGCCCAGTTCTTTCTGGCTGGCTACCTTTGGACCTTTGTCTGTTTCCGGGCATCTTCACCTAAATGGAAAGATAAAAGGATTATTTTGTCTTTTGCTAATTAAAAAAAAATAGAAATAAATTTAAATGGCTAACAGCAAGGAAGGATTTCCTAGGAGAGAGATGGTAGCAGGAAGGACCCTGGACGGGGAGACCTGGACACTGTAATGACCACCATTTGTTTCCTCACCCAGATCTTTGTCCCTCTTAGAGTAAGGAAGATTGTCTAGGTGGCCTCCTCAGAAACTAGTTGGGGCATTTAATTACTTTGGCTGCATTCTTTTCTGTGCTCAGAGATTAGAGGCATTCAGAACGAGAACAGAGAGGTTTAGAACAAATCTTGTGCAATTGCTAAGATGCGTCCGACTCTGCAACCCCATGACTGTAGCGTGCCTAGAATAAATCCTGTGCTGTGCTTAGGCACCCAGTCCTGTTCAGCTCTGTGACGCCATGGGTTGCAGCACGCCAGGCTTCCCTGTCCTTCACTATCTCCTGGAGTTTGCTCAAACTCAGGTCCACTGAATGCCATCCATCCAGCGCATCCTCTGTCATCTTCTTCTCCTCCTGCAGGGTTCTCCAAATTTTGCTACTAGCACTGTCATCATCCTCTTTTGGGAACCTGTTCAACGTGCACATTCTTGGGCCCCACTCTGAACTGACGGAATCAAATACTCTTTGTTGTTGCTGTTGTTCAGCTGCTAAGTCATATCCGACTCTGCGACCTCATGGACTGCAGCCAGGCTCCTCTGTCCTCCACTATCTCCCCAAGTTTGCTCAAATTCATGTCCATTGAGTAGGTGATGCTATCTAACCATCTCATCCTCTGCTGCTCCCTTCTCCTCTGCTTTCAATCTTTCCCAGCATCAATCTTTTCCCATGAGTTGGTTCTTCAATTCAGGTGCCAAAGTATTGGAAAGCTTCAACATCAGATATTCTACAGTGTGTTTTATGAAGCCCTCCAGAAGATTCTGATGTGCTGAAGTTTTAGAACCAATGTGAAGAAGTGAAGTCGCTCAGTCGTGTCTGACTCTTTGTGACCCCATGGACTTAGCCCACCAGGCTCCTCTGTCTGTGGAATTTTCTAGGCAAGAGTACTGGAGTGGGTTGCCATTTCCTTCTCCAGGGGATCTTCCCGACCCGAGATTGAACCTAGGTCTCTCGGGTCTGCGGGCAGACACCTTATCGTCTGAGCCACCAGGAGAACCACTGTGGTAGAGGCAATAAATCAGATTTAAGTTCATCTCAATAGCAGCATGAATAGGTTAACAGGTGAAAAAGTTTTCCCTTCCAGATATCCACCCCTTTCCTGACAACCCTCTCCACAGTCACTTCTAGTCCACAAAAATGTTTGTACATTTGGGAAGGTTGAGCCACATGGGGGTTTGAATCCTGACTGGGCAATCTCAGAAAAGTTGGTTAACTTCTTTGGGGCTTAATTTCTTTAACTGGAAACACAGCACATGTGTCTGGCAGGACGGCTGGGAGGAGTTACTTTAAACCTGGAGCACCTGGGCAACCAATACAGGATCTTGCCTCTGCATGCTCAGCCCTTCAGTTTGTAATGCCTTCTTCATGAGGAGCGATCTTCCCAATAATCAGGGCATTTGGGCAGGGCAGGTTTGCTATTTTCCAGACTAGCACAAGTTTGAGTCAAAAATTCATAGCTACTTTTTATGTTTAAAACATTTTGTCTGAGAAGAATGAAACCATAGAACATTTCACCCTGGTCTAATTTTTTTTTAATACTATAGATTCTCAGTTTAATCTTTTTTATTTATAGAGCTAACAGTTTCATTTAGAGAGTTAACAGTTCAGTGCTATTCTTCCAGTTGTGTTTTGGGAGAGCTAGTTCTAGAAGAGGAAGTTTTATCGATCATTATCTTAAGCTCAATAATTTTTTAAAATCTGCTTAAAGATTTCTAGGCCTACATCTTGCTTACCTGCAAGTAATGTATAGCAATAACTTGTTCTGGACCAAAATGGAGGAATAAAGCAAAGATTGTCATAAAAAATGCAGTCAACCTGAAGAACAAGTTAAACTGCATGACAAGAAACTATACTCCCTGTTCTCATACTTTATCTTAGAATTAATTCCTAGTGGATTAGTAAGAGAGGGCTTCCCCTCCCCCATCACAATTCCCAGCCAAATTTCAGGAGGTACACGTATATACCATCCTCTGCAACTATCCATCTAAGTGCTTATATATCTTTAAACGCCTCAATTTGGTATTTTCCCTGAAATGTGTGACTGAGGTCTGACATTTTGAAATTGAAGCGTTCATTCTGGATGTCTCAGCCCTTCCCTTTCTGGCAAGGTAAAGTTAACGAACAAGAATAATGACCGGTTCTGTGACTTTAACAAGGCTTGAGGTCCACCCTAGACTCCATTCTTCTGTTATTATCCAAGCTACTTTATTTCTCAGCTTAATTGAAGGATAATTGATAAATACATTTTAATGGAATGCTTTCTTCCCATTAAGGCCATATTTCCTATGGTAAAATAAAACCCTACAGTTCCTACAAATCTATTTTTCAGCAACATCTGTTGAATGAATCATTTATTGTTTTCCCCAAGAAGGGAAAAGTAATAGACCCAGTGGTGTTAATAGGGGCTAGAGTGTGGGGGAAGTGTCAGTTACTCAATCCTGTCTGACTCTTTGCAACCCCATGGACTATAGCCTGCCAAGGCTGTCCATGGGATTTCCCAGGCAAAAATACTGGAGTCGGTTGCCATTCCCTGCTCCAGGGGATCTTCCCAACCCAGGGATCGAACCCATGTCTCCTGTGGCTCCTGCACTGCCAATGAATTCTTTACCGTCTTGAGCCACCACAGTAGCTCAAATTCATCCTGAAGCTCAGATGTTCAGATTGCTCATACCTTCAACTGATATGGCCAAAGCTTATTTCAGCTGGTACCATCAGACTTCCCCGGTGGTCTAGTGGTTACGAATCTGCCTGCCAGGGAAGCAAAATCCTGCTCCAGGAGGATTTCACAAGCTGCGGGACAACCCAGGCTGTGTGTTGCAACTACTGAGCCTGCACACCCTAGAGCCTGTGCTCTGCAACAAGAGAAGCCACTGCAATGAGAAGCCTGTGTACTGCAACTAGAGAGCAGCCTCCCCCCCCCAAAATTAAGAGAAAGCCTGCCAGCAGCAATGAAGACCAGGTACAGCCAAATATTAGTATATTTTTTTAAAGTTAAAAAAAATTGGTACCATCCAAAACTCAGAATAAATTCTTAGTTTATAACCTCTTGGGATTAAATGGGAACAGAGCATCCCAGGGTAGGGTTGGCTTCTTTACCTGGACTCAGCTTTTGGTTTAGGGAGGGAATCGGCATTGTCCAGGTCCGCCACAAGGAAGAGGTGGCTGCAAGCTGCTAAGAGCGCCTGCACTCCAGCAGGGGAACAGAGTGCCTGCCCTTTTCTCTTCATCAGCATGCGGGCGTTCACCCCTCTTTCTTCAGCTATCAGATCCTTAGTGATTCCCATGACTTCCTGGTCTTCAAGACCCCCTTGTCTGCCAGAAGGGCTGGGAGGCACAGTCTGATTTTCCCTTTCAGATATTCACTGAAGCCAACTTGGCACAAGACTCTCATTTAAATTGTGAGATGTAAATATATAGCCCTTTTCAAGGGCTTCCCTGGTGGCTCAGATGGTAAAGAATTTGCTCCTATTCAGGAGACCCAGGTTCCATCCTTGGGTTAGGAAGATCCCCTGGAGAAGGGAATGGCAACACACTCCAGTATTCTTGCCTGAAGAATTCCATGGACAGAGGAGCCTCTCCTGTCCTCCATAGCCCTGCGATTCCATGGGCTACAGTCCATGGGATTGCAAAGAGTCAGACACAGTTAAGTGACTAACACATACACATACAGCCTTATTGAAGGTTTCACTTTCTGTGGTCAACCTTCATCCTAATATATTAAATGGATAATTCTGGAAATAAACAATTTATATGTTTTAAATTGCAGCCATTCTTAGTGGCGTGATGAATTCCTGCACAGCCCACTCCGTCCCTCCCAGGTGTCAATCATCCCTTTGCCTAGCGCATTCTGCCATTAGTCACTTAGTAGCCATCTGGGTTATCAGATTGACTGTCAGAGTACAGCAGTGCTTGTGCTCAAGTAACCCTTATTTCACTAAAAATGGTCCCAAAGCACAAGAGCAGTGATGCTAGTAATTCAGCTATTTTCTTACTGTTTATTTATAAATTAAACTTAAGGATGGATGTATAGGAAACACATAACTCCTATGGAGTTTGGTACTATCTGTTCAGATTCTTGGAATGTATCCACTGAGGGTAAGTGGGGAGGGACTACTGTAGGTTTTTTAATATGGAATCAGTGGATTATTAGTATTTAATAATCTAGGTTGATATAGCCTGTATTTGTATCATCTTTAGGCAAACACTTTGACCTCTTTTTTCCTCCTTAAAAAAAAAAAGTTGAATAAGTCAATATCCAGACTAACTTGTGGTCAAACTTTGGCTCTTCATAGCTTCTTCTTACATTGTTTACTCGTTTGATTCTCACAATTTTATGATCCAGTGCAGTTACTGTCTTCATTTTACAAATAGAAAAGGTGCCCTCCAGGTTAGGGGAATTGGCCCAGAGTTCAGCAGGTACAAGAGGAGATACAGCAAGAAAGTGACTCGGGCAAGGTTCTCTAATAGCCCTTCCTGCCTCTTTTTTTTTGGCAGACAAAGTAATACAGAGATAAAATCATATACCCATTTAATCAAATGTTTATTCAATGAAAGTATGTATAAAAACTTTACAAATCTTAGAACTCAACTATACATGAAGTAGGATGATGGGATATTCAGTTTTTAACATACACGTACAGCACAGTTATTAACTGTTCTTCCCTTTCCCCTTCGGTCCTTATTTCTGGCTGTTTTATCCTGTGAGACCATTCTGTTATTGGCCTAAAGGAAGATTAATGGACAACTTTTACTGCTTTCAGGGCAATGGAGGAAATTTCAGGTGTTTTGTTTTTGTTTTTGTTTTTTTTTTTAAGAAATGGGAGACTTAAACATCAAAATTAATTTTTTTCCCAAAACAGCAATTTTTTGTCCTGATTTTTCTCTGCCATTTTTGATGCTTCAGTGAATGTTGCCAGTAAACTATCAGCATTAACATTTAAAGTCATTAAAGTTTGTACATTTGCTCACAACTTTCCCTGTAAGATGCATATTCTTGTATCTTTCCCCCACCCCTGCATACCACACTGATTTAAAAGCAGTTGACTGGTGCTAAAAACAAAGTTACCATTGGCAACTGCTAGAATGGCATGTTGTTTTCTATTCAGAAAGACAATCTATAGATTGGTACTTTCAAGTCTGATTTTTAAAACAACCAACAAATTTGTTGGAAATTGAAACACATATTTTGTTGTTATTTAGCTTTGAAAAAAGCCAGCAATTAGATAAGGCATGTGCATTAATTCACCTGTTTACAGCAAGTATCCACACATTTTCTCCTCCAAACACACAGACCCACAGCTTGTCATGTTTTATCCAAAAATTAAGATTGCCATCACATTATTACTTTTTCTCTTTTGTGTTTTGTTCAAGTAGATTTCTCAACTAATGATTTTTCCTAACCGGACATAATCTCAAAGGATGCATTCTGAAATAAGACACCTGGAGGATAACTACTAAGAATGCTCTCTTGGGTTTGAAGTTTCCCCACACCTCTAGTTTTGCATAGTTACAGAGCCCCACTGTATCCCTAAGCAGCATGCTGTATTTTTCAGACATTGTCTTTCCAAGAAGGGAGACTTATTACCCAGGGAAAGTCATAATTTTAGCTTGCCAACTTGCACTGGAGTTGTTTTGTTATGTTATATACCCTTCATTAGTTCCAAGTAGGTTTTTAAATCATCTAAAACGTTTCCAAGTCTATGAGCTTATAAGTACTACTGACCATTATCTTTCCAATATCCCCTGAATTAAAGAAATATGTTCCAGGTTTATAATGCACAGAACCTTTAAGAGGAGGGGCTGGGGACAGGGCAGGAGGGGTAGGGGGAATGGGGCCGGGACCTCTCTGTATCATGCCATGGAGAACAAGAGTTCTGAATTGGGGGAAGGGAAGGAAGAGAGTCTTTGTAAAAATGACAGTTTTTAAAAAGATAAGTAACATTCAGTCTAACAACACTGTTTCCTGTTCCTTTTTAATGGAAGCTAACACCGGGTGGTCAGGTTCCGTCACTTCCGAGTCCCCACTGCCCAGGAGAATGGACC
>SJXQ01006110.1:232686-257790 GCA_006408695.1 Aepyceros melampus
ATGTTGTCCATCTGGCTGCCTTCCTCAAAGGTGCAGAGCTCCAGAGTCTGTTTGTCCACCATGGTGTAGGTGTCGATGCTCTGGTTGAGGCACACGTGGCGGGCGGCCTGGTTGGCCCTGCAGAAGCTCTTGTCGCACGTGCTGCATTTGAAAGGCTTTCCGGTGTGGATGTACATGTGCTCCCGCCAGTGGCTTTTCTGGATGAACTTGCGGCCGCAAATGGTGCACTCGTACTTGCGCCGCTTGACCTCCCGCTCCTGGTCCGCCTGCTCCAGGTTGTCAATGTCCGCGATGTCCGAGGGCGGCGGCGTCTCCGAGTGCGGCTGCCCATCGATTATGGGCGAGTCTGAGATGTGCTGGAGCTCACTGTCACTGATGATGCCCGCCTCTGGCACTTCCATGGCGTCCTTGCCGAGGTCCGCCGCGTTGCTGCACAGGGACAGGGGCACGCGGCTCTCGCCAGGCTGGCTGGCCGTGAAGGGGACCCCCGTGTGAATCTGGAGGTGCTCCCGCAGGCTGCTCCGCAGCGTGAAGCGCCGCCCGCACAGGTGGCAGGCGTAGTACTTGGGGAAGCTGCGTTCCTCTTCATGATGCTCGGCTTCACATGGGCGATGGTGAGGGGCGTGGGCTGCTCGTCGGACGAGGAGGCTTCCAGGTTGGTCTCCTCCCCGGGGGGCGGGGGAGGAACGGGCGTGGAGACGAGGTCGGGCGACAGCGAGGTCTGCAGCGGGTCTGAGGGGGTCATGTGTGTCCGGTTCACCTGGCTCAGGTTGGAGGGCAGCTGGGAGAGCTGGGAGGCCTCGGGCCCCTGCTCCTGGCTCATCCGGGTTGCCTGCGGCCGCGGCTCCCGAGCAAGTTTCTCAGGTGCCGAGGCGATCTTGGTGGCTTGTCTTAGCTGGTGATCTGCGATCTGAATGCCATACAAGGATGATGCCAGTGGGAAAACTTGGTCGGGATGAGAAAAGGCTCCTTGGCTGGCCAGGCTGGCCTCCTGGATCAGCGGGTAAGCGTGCAGGAACTTGATGCCCTGCTCCAGCCGCACCGGGTCGATCAGCTGCGGCGCCATCTTCCCTGTGTACATGAGATGCAGGAGATAGCTGAAGATGTCCGGCTGGATGTCAGTGGGTTTCAAACGGACACACTCACTGAAAGAGACAAGAGAAAAGTCTGTCAGTGGGATGTCGGTCTGTGACTCAAGTGATTCCATAAAACCCCAGGGAAAAACCAGGAGGGCTCTTATGGAGGCAAATGAAACAAGACCCATCTCCCCTTTCTTACTGTGAGTTTTATGAACTGGAACACTCAAGAGGGTGTTCAACAGTAACCTAGGCAATTTAATTCTAAAACTTAATAGGCTTCTTAACAGAACAGACAGGAATACAATAAAGATATTTTAAAGGACCAAGAAAGGGTAATTCATGTTAAAGAAATATGGTATCTTAACTCATAGACTCTTGAAGTAGTCTTTCTCCTAGTAACCTATGTGAAATTATATCGTTTATAAACAACTTTGAGTTTTATGGAGAGGATCCATTGCTGAGTGGCCCATGACCCAGTAAATGGTTAAGAATCCCTGATGTGCATATCTTTCAGCTAAAGTCTAGGACTTTATATTGATTCAATGCCATCTGGAGCTCAACAGATCTTTAAAGAGTCACACAACGTAAAGTAGGGGAGTTAGACTGGTGCCTAAGAGCAAGACCACAAAAGTAAGAAAAACTAAATCTCCTGTCCCTGCTCTGAACCCCCCTGCTCTCTCCAGCACGAAGGGCAGAGTGCAGCGGACCTGGGAAGAACCAGGAAGGTAAGCCACATTCCAGCTCCAGTGGAGTCTGATCACCATCCCAGTATCACTGGATCGCATGAAGAGCACCTATGGGACAATTCAGTTGTTTATCAAATATAATCATCCTCATCATTGGAACTGCAGCTGGGATTTATAGGCATTTTCTCATTAAGTTGCCATTAATTCGCAGTTTGGAGCTTCCCAAGTGGCACTGTGGGAAAGAATCCGCCTGTCAATGCAGGAGACTCAGCTTCAATCCCTGGGCGAGGAAGATCCCCTGGAGAAGGAAATGGCAACGCACTCTAGTATTCTTGCCTGGGAAATCCCATGGACAGAGGAGCCTGGTTGGGCTACAATCCACCAGGTCTCAAAGAGTCAGACACGACTGAGTGACTCAACAACAATTCACACGTTACAGATAAGGAGTTGAGGCTCAAAGGGATTTATACCTTCCTCAGTATCAGTGTTAATAAGTAGTGGGACTTAAATTTGAGTCTAACTTCTAAGCCAGGACACCAAGATTATTTGGACCATTAAAACAATCCTGTGTAGATGAGGCAGATCTGGAATGATAATTGATATGGAAATCGAGATTCCCCAAGGTTCAGTGGCTTATATAAGGTACCAAAAGGAGTTGTGGCAAAACTGATGGTCTAACTTGCAGACTTCAGTGTTTGCATCGTCCTAGAAAGAGTGCAGATTCAAGCAGTAATAACAAAAAGCTCCCGAGAACCCTCGCTAAATCATCAATAAATAAAGAAAACCTGATACATCACCATAAATCGATGAGATAAAGGCATAGGTGTAAGTGCTGTCACCCACTGAGTGAGTATATCTCCTGACAATGCACTTTTCAACCACAAAGACTTCTGCCTTGAATGCTTTTAGAATTTATAATCATTTTTCATTATACCACTTATTACTATTATGACTCTTTTTGGGACCTTTAGCTATTTATCTTAAGTATTTTCCAATACTAAAATAGTAACAGTATAATCTGCTCTTCTAAATTTAGTATTTTATTCTGTTAAAAAAAAGGGGGAGACAAGTGATTATTAAATGGCTTTTAAAGCTATTTGTGATAAAATATACTTGAATAATTACTGTATTACCATTAATGTGTGTAAATTTCAAGATGCCTGCATACAAATAATCATGTGTAAAATGTCTGACTATAAAGTATGGAAGGCTTTATAGAATATATTCTTTATAAGCAAAGATCAAACATAAAAACTAGTACCCCTTTGACAACAGAAAGGGAAAGAGTTTTTGTGACTGTTTTTATCTTTATTTTTTTGTGTGTGACTGTTTTTAAAAGACACACAGATCACTTATGTCTTTATTTGGAGACTTTTTTATAGTCCTTTCAATTATTTATATTCCTTTAAATAGGAATGCCAATACAGGTGGCCCTTTCCTTTAAGCCAAGGTAAATGCCAACCATATTCTGTGTATAGTCAAACATATTGAGATGCCCTAGGAAAATTCAATATTCAAAATGAACCTCCAGGGCTTTGGTGTGGTGAAGAAAACTTTCATAATGTAAACAGTCAACTCCGGATGGAAGACTGAACTAGTGGGGAATCTTTCTAGGGCGAGGCAGAAGCTAGAGAATGGGAAGCCACAGGCCTTGAAAGATGCAAATCACCCCAGGAGCCTAAAGAGTGCCTTTTGTTCCGTGGGGACTTGTGTGTTCAGTTGCTCAGTCACGTCCAACTTTGTGACCCCCACGGACTGTAGCCCGCTGGGATCCTCTGTCCATGGGATTCTCCAGGTAAGAATACTGGAGTGGGTTGCCATATCCTCTTCCAAGGGATCTTCCTGTCCCAGGCTTGAACTTGTGCCTCCTGGGTCAGATTCTCTACCGCCCAGACACCGGGGAACATTACCATCTGTGGGGATGGAATATTCCTTCAATCAAGAGGAAGGATGGTGAGTCCTCTTGCCTCCACGACAAAGAAAAAGGAAGGGCAGAATCCCAAGCCTGGGTAGATTTTTCAGCCTCCATGAAAGGTAAATCTTTGGCAGGGTCCCTTTCCAGAAAAACTCTGTTGTAAATTTTATTATTTCCCCTTATTGATTATTGTATAAGTTGAGTTGTCCTCTGTCTATTGACTGTGAATGGAGGTGACTGGATAGTAAGCCTCTCAAATTTTAATGAACTGTGCAATTTCTGAGGGCAAAGAAGGGATGGGGTTGGGGAGGCCCCATGCACACTTCAGCCAGGCTTACAGGGAGGAAAAGCTCTGGGGCCCGGGGGACAGGTGAGGAGCCCCGGCAGAGCGTGGTGGGACCCTGGGGTTTGCCATCAGCACTCAGGGCCTGGGGAGGTTTCCAGACACCAATTTATCTTGATTTGTTCATCTTCATCTTTTTTTTTCTTAAAGCAGAAGCACATAGACACACTCAAGACATTTAAGAAGTCGTTTTAAAAAGCTCCTTATGTCACATTGCAGCCATCAATGTCCTCCATGGCTATCCCTCCCAGGCAGCCAGACCTCCTGCCAATTGCTCAGCTTGCTTGAGGCCAGTCTGGTCACTGCCCAGGCTTTGGGGAAGGAAACAGCTGTCTACAATATACTTACACGTAAGTGGTTTGGTTTGCAGATGTATGTTGGGTGTAACACTTTTATGGAGGAAAAAATAGTTTTTGCACTAGCTACAATCCCTTCCTAAAAACTTTCACAGTCATTTACATTTTTAATCTTTCCTTCACTAGACCCTTTAAGTAAAGTATGGGCTTAAAAGACTTTGAAAATAAGGATTTAAAAATAATGTTTTAAAAAAAGTAATGTGAGAAGCTATCAGAAGTTATACTTAGGAAGCATCCATAAAACAGAGACATCTAGTGGTAACTGCAGACATAAAACAGTCTCTCGTGTGAAAAACTATTCTTGGTCTCCCCTACAGTTGCTGCTGCTGTTCAGGTGCTAAGTCACATCCGACTTTTTGTGACCCCATGGACTGCAGCACCCCAGGCTCCCCTGTCTTCCAGAATCTTCCAAAGTTTGCTCAAATTCATGTCTATTGGGTCAGTGATGCTATCTAACCATCTCATTCTCTGTTACCCTCTTCTCCTCCTGCTTTCAATCTTTCCAGCATCAAAGTCTTTTCCAATGAGTTGGTTCTTTGCATCAGGTGGCCAAAGTATTGGAGCTTCAACTTCAGCATCTCTACAGTAGTCAGCAGTTAAAAGCAGGGCTCTGGTCTTTGCCTAAGCAGTCTCCCTTCCCAAACAGTACAAGCCAGCTCCGGGTCAATAACACACTCTTGCTTAAACTTGGGGCTCCTCTCTGCACCAATACCACACTCCTTTGCTAGAATGGTATTTGCTCACTGCTCTACACTTAACACTTCCTTGGGATCACAAAGAGTCAAGTACGACTTAGTTACTGAGTAACTACACTTATAGTCAGTTTCCTGCATCTATTTAAAAATCATTACATAGTATTCTTTTATTCCTCAAAATGAAAACTGGCCCCTTGGCAAGACAGTTTAATTCACTGTGTTGAGATTTCCGGTATCCATTAGCAATAAAGGAACAGGGGGCATCCTTAGGGATGAAAGATAAAGCAACCTCCACCTGCCATTAATCCTATTAACCACCCATTCTGCTCCTCTAGACATCTATCAAGTGGCTATTATACACAAATCCGTGAACTATAGGCTGTGACTTTCAAAACATTTGTAGAATGTCCTCCAGCATCTTACAATCGAGGAAGGGAGGCAAGTACAAAAGTAACAACAACAAAGGGAAAATATGCTGCTCTTACAAAATGGCATGAATAAAGTGCTCTGAGATGTAAGAGAGGAAAAGACTGACTGCCTGGATCATTTCAGCTCACTTGATTGTCGGAGGGGTGGGGGTGGGGGTCATGGAGATGACCTACGGCCATGGACACGGCTCAGGGAGTGGGTGCAAGGCCAACAAAGCGTGGTTCCAGTGGGGGATGGAGTGTCCTGAGGGGGCGCCTTCAGAAACTGGCTGGAAGGAGGTCAGGCTCCCTGCCTGCTGGGCCTTGAAGACAGAAAGAAGAATCTGTGTGCTACTTTGATGTGTGATGAGTGTCCTCTAGGTTTCCAATCAAAAGAGTAACACAATCTGATAGGTTTTGGAACAAAGGCACATGCCAATCAAAGCAGTGCTTAGGAATATTAATCTGATAGTAATATGGAAAATGATCAGGAAATGGAAGTGAGAAGGGAAGGAAAAAAACGAATGTGAAAGGTAACTGTGAAGAAAACATGATTTGGGGACAGTTTTAGAGAGATTTTAAGTATGGGTTACTTGAAGATGAAAAAATAAAATAGAGAAGCCAGAGGCACTTCTGGGCAGACTTAATTCAGCTGTAGTCATGCAAAATGAGATAAAAGAGGATATTCAATTCTAGATGTCCAGCAGACAGCCTGGGGCCTTGGGAAATAAAGAATTCTGGAGACAGAGAAAGAACAAGGCCAGGGCTGTGAACTGGTTTCCAGTAGAGGCAAGGTCCAGGAAAAGAGAAGCGCCTGTCAGGAGAGGCAGAGAGAAAGCAGCGAGGAGACTCAACTCACCAAAACTGCAGGAGGCGCCTGTGGAGAAGGCAGAAGAACAAGGGGGATTCAGAGTCATCAAAATGCGGACGACAACCCTGAAGAAGGAAGGAAACAGGCGCAAATGCTGCAGAGGACACGGGCAACAGTGACTGGGAGGACAGTGGGGTTCTGATGAAGAGGTGACCTTGGGACTAATGAGGTCCATGGGGCGATGGGGTGGAAACCGCAGTCCCAGTCTCCACGGCATGAACAAAGAGGGCAGGATGAGGAGTGGGGAAGTGAGGCCACAGATCACCCTCTGAAGAACTTTCACAGTGCAACAAGGAGAAGCAGCACCACCAGGCAGGTGACAGCAGTGTCGCTGAAGTGCTGAGCCTTCACAGACTAGGGATGCTGGGGAGGGTACCAGTAAAAATGAAAAATGCAGAGTAGAAACTACGGCGAACCTGGGAACACGAGGGCAGCAGGAGGATCGTCTTCGTTAGAAACCAGGGGCTCTTTTCTCGAAGACAGAAGAGATGGGGAGAAAAAAAAATAAGGAGATGGAGTCATTTTAGGGGAGAAAAGAAGGACACGGTGGGAATTCATGCTGCCAAGCTTCTCATTAGGAAACTAAAGATAAATACTCAAAGTCCAGTTGTGGGGAGGGGGAAGGGGAGACTCGGGGCAGGGCTGGAGGAGGAAGCTGCCTTGCTAGTGGACCCCAGGCTGCCGATCTGGGCTGGGCAGGGGGAGCCCCGGTGCGGCTGTTTGGAGGAGGAGGGGCTCCCTGGGGCAGGTGAGGTTACGAGGGACTGGGAGCCTAGGGAGAGATGAGAACCATGGTCCTGATGAGGGCAAAGAGCAGGTTCAGTGGGAAGGAGGGCCGTGGAAGGTCAGAGGCTACAGTCATTAGATTATTATCAACCACGTTAGTTACCTGGTCTGATGGACAAACAACATCTTAAAGTAATTGGAGAATGAAGCAAGAACTGATTTGTGTGCCTTGAAGTACACATCGCCGATGGCAACCGTGCAGTCACACAGGAAACCAAACTCTCGCTGAGCGTTTAACTGTTGCAGGAGAATAAGTCCATGGTTGGCCAAATCCATTTTTTAAAAAATCTGCAAGGCAAACAATTTTTTTTTTTAAGAAAGGTGGTTCACAAATCAGTATGTGTCCTTATAGTCACCAACAGTAATGATCACGGCTAATAGGTCAGGCACTGCTAGAAACGTGATATAAATTAAATTCAGTCCTCACAACAGCCCTGGCAAGTAGTTCCATCATTTCTCCCATCTTACAGATGATGAAACTGATGGGGAATTGGGGGACTGCATGCTTTGCCCAAGTTTATACAGATGGTTTAAGTGTGGGAACCAGGAACCAGACTTGAGCAGTCAGCCTGCCAGACAGCAAACATTTCTGGTCTTTGGTCTTTGAGTTTAAGATTTCAAATGCAAATTCTAATGATCCATTGGAAGTTGTCAAACCTTCCAGAGAGATGAGTAAACTAAGGTGCTGGTCAGGGCACAGCAGAGTAAGACAGAAAGATCTCAGTAAGTTTGGGCAATACTCTAGCTCCTGCTGTGTAGACAGGGAAGCCTTGGCAGGGCTATAATAACCCCCACATGCCTTATTCCTCAAGGACGAGGACACAGGACAGGTGCTCTGTTGTGGAGGAGGAAATGGGCTTCGAGAAGGGTAAGTAGTTATGTTAGCCAGGGCCATCTGGTCAGATGGTAAGGAGTCGGGGGGGAGTCAAAATTTAAATCTGAATCTTCAAAATTCTAAGCTCATTATTCCTCCTTCACTCCAGCAAACCATGTAGCCTCAATCTAACTGTATCAAGGGAACTGCTTCTTGGGGAGCGAGTGCATCGCATCAGGAAACTGCTCCTTCCCATGGGCAAATAGCATTCATAAAAGCCCAGCACACATACATCAACATTATACTTAATAACATAGTTAATGGTGAGAAAGAGCAAACGCTTTCTCTTTACACTTAAGGACAAGGCAAGGATGTCTGTTCCCAATATCCAATACAGTATACCATTCAATGTAATTGTTTTAGCCAGCACGATAAAGCAAGCAAGGAAATAAAAGGCTTACAGACAGGAAAGGAAGAAATAAAATTGTTCCTATTTGCAAATGACATGACTTTTACATAGGAAATCCCAAAGTATCTACCAAACCTCCTGGAATAATTAAATGACTTTCGTCATGCCACAGAATACAAGATAAACATATAAATCAATTGTAATTCTATATACTAATGCTGAACATGTGGACACAAATTTACTTATTAGAAACAAATCATTTACAATTACAAAAAAATGAAATACATAAATGTTAATCTAACAAAATGTATAGGATTTGCATACTGAAAATTGGAAAATGCTGATGAAAGAAATCAAAGATCTCAATAAATGAAGAGACACACTGTAGGAAACAAGTAGACATGTTTAGGAAGACATAATATAAATCAGTTTTCTATATCGATATATGGCTTTGCTATCATTCTTCACAAAATCCCAGCAAGATTTTTTTTGTAGATACAGATGAGAGTATTTTAAAATGTTTATGTAAAGGCAAAGAAACTAGGATAGCTAAAACAGTTCTTAAAAAGAGGAATAAAGCGGGAGGAATCAGTCTAATTTTGAGAGGTGTTAGGACGTGAGTCGGAGTGAACTCCGGGAGTTGGTGATGGACAGGGAGGCCTGGCATGCTGAGATTCATGGGGTCACAAAGAGTCGGACATGACTGAGTGACTGAACTAACAGAGCTATAGTATTCAAGGCTGCATGGCAGTGACAGAGGGATAAACACACAGATCAGTGGAACAGAACTCAGGTGTAGACCCACAGAAATGTGTACAGATCTCTGACAAAGGCACAAAAATAATTCAGTGGAGAAAGAACAAAAAATGCTGTGGGATCCAATGGACTCCCATCAATGAAAAGAAAAAGAAAGCAAAAGGAAAACAGAAGAAGAATTTTAATCTGTCTCATATCTTACATAAAAATAACTCAAAATGCATCACAGTTTCAGATGGAAAAGACCAAACTATAACTTTTGGGGAAAAACATGGGACAAAATCTAAAGAGGCTCTAGGATTCATCAAACATACAGCCTATAAAAGGATAAATTGCTAAACTGGACTTCATAAAAATTAAAACGGCTTCCCAGAGGGCTCAGTAGTAAAGAAAGTACCTGCCAACACAAAAAACTCTGGTATAATCCCTGGGTCGGGAAGTTCCCCCGGAGAAGGAAATGGCAACTAACTTCAGTATCCTTGCCTGGGAAACCCCATGGACAGAGGAGCCTGGTGGGCTACAGTACATGGGGTCCCGAAGAGTTGGGCACAACTTAACAACTAAATAACAACAACAAGAAAAATTAAAATCTTTTGTTCTGAAGAAGACCCTGGTAAGAGGATGAAAAGATAAGCCACAGACTAGGAGGAAAAAATTGATAAAGGACTAATATCAAGAATATATAAAGAATTCTCAAAACTCAGTAGTACAAAAACAACTGAATTAGAAAATGGGAGAAAGACTTGAAGTGAAATTGCACCAAAGAGGATACACAGATGGCAAAATAACACGTGAAAAGATGTTCAATAGCGATTAGGGAAGAGCAGACTAAAACCACAGTGACGTTCACTACATGCCTGTCAGGGTGGCCAAAATATCAACAAGCAAAATATCAGCAAGCAAATGCTGGCAAGGATACAGAGAAATAGACTACTCACACCATTGCTGGTAAGGATGTAAATGGTGTAGCCACTCTAGAAAACAGCCATTTCTTTTCAATCTAAGTACGTAACTACGATGCTATCCAGAAATTGTACCCAAGGACATGTATCCCAGAGAAATGAAAACTTAGGTTCATACGAAAACCAGTACTTGGATATCCACAGCACCTTTATTCCCCAGTCAAAACCTAGAATCTACCCAGATGCTCTGTTAAACAGTGTGGTATGCCCAAACCACAGGAAACTACTCAGCCTTCAGACGAAACGAAGTACAAACATATGCAGCAACCTGGGTGGGTTATGTCCCTAAAGGTTAGATACTGTATGGTCCCATTTATGTAGCATTCTTGACAATTACAGACATGGAGAACAGGTGAGTGGTGGAGGGGCGAGGGGCGAGGAGGCCAGTGATGTCTGGCTGTAGAAGGGCAACAGGAGGGAGCCGTGTGGAGACAGAAATGTTCTGCAGCTCAACTGTGTCAACGTCAGTACCCTGCTTGTAACGGGAGCAGAATTTTGAAGGAGGTTCCATTAGAGGAAACTGGGTAAAGTGTGCATGAGATCTCTCTATATTATTTCTTGTGACTGCATGTGAATCCACAGTTACCTCAAAAAGCTGAAAGAGAAAAGCTCATCACACATTAATTAATTAGATTTAAAATGGATAAAACTACGATTAATTTCAGAATCAGGAAAGTGACCCTGGACAGAGAGTTACCAATAAAGTTAAAGACAGAACAGAAGCTTCGGTTCTTGCTCAGCTGGGGCTCAGCTCCCCAACCTCCTTCCTGTTCTAGAGATGATCTGGCAGATTCAGAAACTGACAAGTGTGCCCTAAAATCAATGAGCAAAGTGGAATGACACTTTAAGAGACTGATGTGGCTCACAAAGCAAGACTCTAAAATGTCAAGTTTTGTGTTTTCTATCAAGAGCTTGATCCAAGTAGGAGAGGCAGGAGAGCCACCCATGTTGGCTGTAGCTCCTGAGTGTGACAGCCTCACCTGCACGTGAACACATGGTGTGGATAGGGAACGTAGTTCCCCAGGGTCTTCTGCACACGTCAGAGAAGGCAAAAGCACTAAATGAGGAAGAAGAGACAGAGAAAAGGCATGGGGCTCATGATGAAAGCCAGAGACGCTGCCAGGGGGCAAAGTAACCAGGATGATGAAGAAACACACTCTAATCTGACTAGGATAGAACTCTAGAAACTAGTCTTCAAAGCTGTTCTCTGAAAAGTACCAGAACACTAACTTACCCTTTTCTGCAAAAAGTATCATACCTTTTAGAAAAAACTGGGCTGAGCTGCTTTATCATGGCCCCTGACTCTGATCATGAACACATTCACGCTCAGGCAGCCTTGGGTGTCACTTTCATTGACAAGTATGGTAAGGAGTTACTATTTACCTTTTGATGGTAACAAGAGGTTATTGTTTATGGAATGTTCACCATTGACCATTCTCTTTATGCCGTTCATTTATTTTCACACTAACTTGAGCTATGTGAGGTCTTGCTACCCACTGGTAACTCAGACAATAAAGAATCTGCCTGCAATCCAGGAGACCCGGGTTCAATCCCTGGGTAGGGAAGATCCTCTGGAGATGGGAATAGCTTACCCACTCCAGTATTCTTGCCTGGAGAATTCCACGGGCAGAGGAGCCTGGTGGGCTCTATAGTCCATGGGATCATAAAGAGTCAGACACGACCGATCAACTAACAGTTTAGTACAGAGACTGTACCCACATTTTACAAAAGAGGAAACAGCTTAGGGAAGTTAGGTAGCTTGCCTAGATTACAGAATCCATAAGTACAAGAAGTGGGATTTAAACTGGAATTCATTTGATTTGTTGGAACATAATACCTACAAGTGTGTTAGTTTAAAATTAATTGGAGATTTTTAATGGCTACTTTAAAGTGTAAACATTGCTGTAAGAGATTCAAATATTAAGGATACACACTAGCATTCATCCACTCCCAACTCTACCCATTTCCCCACATTCTAGCCAACAGTGGGTATTAACACTTTTTAAAGACTCTTTGCCAATATCACTTTTTACTTTCTATGAATTTGATGAAGTATATTTTTTATTTCCTCTTATTTCTCTTCATAAGTTTTGCCCATTGTCTATCAGGTTATTTTATTTTTTCCTTATCGATCTATAAAACTCTATTGTATATAAAGAAATGAGCCCTCTGTCATGGATGTTAATGATAACATTTTTCTTACTTTCTTTTGATTCTGTTTTAGAGAATTTTTGACGTATAAAATTTTCACCAAATTTATCAATAAATTTACAGGATGATTTTGAGGTTTGGGGTTTTTATATTAATGAATATATATCATCTTTTCAATTTAGCAAAATGTATGGCTCCCCACCTCATTCCATCAACAGACGAACGTTAAGTATCTTATCCAGATGATAAGAATGAAACTATGATAAAACTGCAAAATGTTTCTTTTTAAAGAAGGTCTACTAGTTATTTTAGGGTCTCAATTTAGGACCAGCTAGAATAGAAAAAGAACTGAAAGTGTTTCAAATACAGAAGGAAGAACACGTGTCTAGAATCTCTGAGAAGAGGAAAAACAAAGAAAATGTGTCATATGCTCATAATTCACATGGGGGGAAAACCCATATGCATCAATTTTTTAAAATCTTAAGAGACCAAAAACGTCTTTCTCAGGGAGAAATCACACCCCTCCCCGACTCTTATGTG
Source organism: Aepyceros melampus (assembly GCA_006408695.1). Lineage (NCBI taxonomy): Eukaryota > Metazoa > Chordata > Mammalia > Artiodactyla > Bovidae > Aepyceros > Aepyceros melampus. Next base: position 245,457 of record SJXQ01006110.1, read on the forward strand.
TATGAATGAGCGTGAGAAAAGGGGGTAGGATGGGATACTCGGCCCCCCTCCACCCCAGCCCGGCTGACAGACTGCTCTTGCCCCAGTGGCCCCCTTCATAATCGTTTCCATGAGGCTTTACTTGCACAATGCTGCATAGGCTGAGGACGGAGCGTCTTCATGGGCTGGCTCTGCTCCAGACTACCCTCCCTTTGTGGAAATGGACATCTGCTCTTCCCACCATCAACTGCTCACCCAACCGCATCACTCCTGTTGCCCTGCACTGCCCACCAAGGTCACCGAGGGCCTCTTCCCCAGCCCGATGGAAGAGTAGCTTATTCGACCTCTCTGCGGCATTTAATATCCTTCCCTCCTGCTCCATAAATATTCAGGCCCTGCTTCCAGGACAACGCACACTGGTCTTCCTCTCACCTCTGGCTATTTATTCTATTTTAACTCCCATCAAGGTTCCTCTTTTGCAGATGCTCTTCTGCCTTTGGTCCACAGCCCGCTTCTCTGCAGACTCTCTGTGGTGATTCAATCCACTCCCACTTGGCTGTCCCGCATGAGCCCTAAATTCAGACTAGGCAAATCAGCTCAAATCCCCAAAGGACAATAAAAGCCATCGACACAAACCTGTTCCATCTGTATCCACAGCTCAGCGCATGGCGCCATCATCCACCCCTTGACCAAGGCAGGAACCCATGTCGGTCAGACACCCACAAGCTGCCAATTAAAACTCTGCATCCCACCCCATGCCTTAACTCTACTTCCCTGCTCATCTCCCTGTTTCCAGCTCCAGCCTCTCCCATTTACTCCCAAATCCTATTGAGTCTCCCCGCGTGGCTTGCATGACCCCAGATGACCCCACCACTGCTCACTCTGTACTCCATGCTCTAGTGCTAACCTCAACTACTGGTTTGCAGACTTCTGGGCTGCTCAGACTTACCAAAAACAAACCAACCAATCCTGAAACTAGAGGTCTGACAGTGTGCTCCTTCTTTATTTTGCAAGAAAATATAACAAATATTCATATACCTAATTAGAAATGGAAGGCTTTTCTACATAAAAAGGTGGATATAATGACAGAATATATTTCTAGAGGAAGGACAGGGTACTGTATTCAACAAATGGAACATACGCAAAAAAATTACAACATAAAATGCTACTTATGACACTAAGCTATGCATAATTGTTTTCTGGATTCAAGACTGTCTACATAGTGGTCTTAACCAAGTGATTATCAAGTGTCTCATTTGTTCTAAAAGTCTAAGCATTATCACAAATCCAGTTTCCTTTGAGTGTGTTGATGACAAGGGAGATAACATGATGTATTCTACTCAATTGGGGAATTCTGGATGAACTGGGAGATTAGCTGCAGTTTTCTTTGCCCAGAAGATCCTCAATGCCCAGGCCATTCTTGGGCTCCTAACAGTACATAACCCTCACTGCTCAGAGGCCTCCCTCTCAAAGCTGAGCAGCTCAGCAACCTGATTTCTACTCTCACAGTCAGGAAATGGGACCAGTCTGAACTGGGCCTTGGAACGTGCCCCTTGCAGAGGGACCCACCACTGACGTACTGTCCCTTCCCCTACCTCTACTTGTCCTCTGCAAAATTCCCTTGACCTTCCGGACTGAAGGGTCTTTTTGCCTCCAGAGGACCCGTGAACCTGCCTAATGCTTTTGGAAAGTTGGCGTTGAGTCTTACTATTTATTGTTTTATCTCATGTGCCTAAGCAAACTGTCTGGTGTTCAGTATTCATTAAAGAAATGACTCTATGTTTAGAGAGAAGAAGAGTGTTGAGTTCCAATTACAGGTTGGCCCCTGACTAGTTGCATGATTGGGGTAAAAGTTCAATTTCTATTTTTCCCAGATTAACCTAGAATTCTCATCAATTTAACGTGTGCTACATTTTGGAAGAAATTTTCAATTTTAAAATGTCACCTCGTGTTTCTTCATGCTAGTCATTATGTTAACAGTGATTTATAGTTTATAATAACCCTTTACACACATAATTTAATCCTGATCACTACCACAGTATACTGTCTTCTTACTATTTGTTTCATTGCTAATTATAATGATTAATAATCAAAGCATGTGGACAGTGACTGCACCATGAAATTAAAAGACATTTTTCCTTGGAGGAAAAGATAGGACAGATCTAGATGTATTAAACTAAGTGAAGTAAAAAGCAAAGACATCACTTTGCCAAAAAAGATACATAGGCAAGGCTATCATTTTTCTACTAGACTAGTCACGTATAGATGTGAGATTTGGACCATAAAGAACAAACACCCTCTTCCAACAACTCAAGAGAAGACTCTACACGTGGACATCACAAGATGGTCAATACCGAAAACAGATTGATTATATTCTTTGCAGCCAACGATGGAGAAGCTCTATACAGTCGGCAAAAACAAGACCGGGAGCTGACTGTGGCTCAAATCATGAACTCCTTATTGCCAAATTCAGACTTAAATTGAAGAAAGTAGGGAAAACCACTAGACCATTCAGGTATGACCTAAATCAAATCCCTTATGATTATACAGTGGAAGTGAAATAGATTTAAGGGACTAGATCTGATAGACAGAGTGCCTGATGAACTATGGAATGAGGTTCGTAACATTGGTACAGGAGACAGGGATCAAGACCATCCCCATGAAAAAGAAATGCAAAAAAGCAGAATGGCTGTCTGAGGAGGGCTTACAAATAGCTGTGAAAAGAAGAGAAGCAAAAAGCAAAGGAGAAAAGGAAAGATATACCCATTTGAATGCAGAGTTCCAAAGAATAGCAAGGAGAGATAAGAAAGCCTTCCTCAGTGATCAGTGCAAAGAAATAGACGAAAACAATAGAATGGGAAAGACAGATCTCTTCAAGAAAATTAGAGATACCAAGGGAACATTTCATGCAAAGATGGGCACAATAAAGGACAGAAATGGTATGAACAAAAGATACTAAGAGGTGGCAAGAATACACAGAAGAATTGTACAAAAAAGATCTTAATGACCCAATCACGATGGTGTGATCACTCACCTAGAGCCAGACATCCTAGAAGTTGAAGTCAAGTGGGCCTTACGAAGCATCGCTATGAACAAAGCTAGTGGAGGTGATGGAATTTCAGTTGAGCTATTTCAAATCCTAAAAGATGATGCTGTGAAGTGCTTCACTCAGTATGCCAGCAAATTTGGAAAACTCAGCAGTGGCCACAGGACTGGAAAAGGTCAGTTTTTTCCAATCCTAAAGGCAATGCCAAAGAATGCTCAAACTATCGCACAATTGCACTCATCTCACATGCTAGTAAAGTAATGCTCAAAATTCTCCAAGCCAGGCTTCAACAATATGTGAACTGTGAACTTCCAGATGTTAAGCTGGTTTTAGAAAAGGTAGAGGAACCAGAGATCAAATTGCCAACATCTGCTGGATCATGGAAAAAGCAAGAGAATTCCGTAAAAACATCTACTTCTGCTTTATTGACTACGGCAAAGCCTTTGACTCTGTGGATCACAATAAACTGTGGAAAGTTCTGAAAGAAATGGGAATACCAGACCACCTGACCTACCTCTTGAGAAATCTGTATGCAGGTCAGGAAGCAACAGGTAGAACTGGACATGGAACAACAGACTGGTTCCAAATAGGAGGAGGAGTACGTCAAGGCTGTATATTGTCACCCTGCTTATTTAACTTATATGCAGAGTACATTATGAGAAACGCTGGGCTGGAGGAAGCACAAGCTGGAATCAGGACTGTCAGGAGAAATATCAATAACCTCAGAAATGCAGATGACACCACCCTTATGGCAGAAAGTGAAGAGGAACTAAAGAGCCTCTTGATGAAAGTGAAAGAGGAGAGTGAAAAGGTTGGCTTAAAGCTTGACGTTCAGAAAACGAAGATCACGGCAACTAGTCCCATCACTTCATGGCAAATAGATGGGGAAACAGTGGAAACAGTAGCTGACTTTATTGTGGGGGGTTCCTAAATCACTGCAGATGGTGACTGCAGCCATGAAATTAAAAGCTTACTCCTTGGAAGGAAAGTTATGACCAACCTAGACAGTCCTGAGTGTTCATTGGAAGGACTGATGTTGAAGCTGAAACTGCAATACTTTGGTCACCTGATGTGAAATGCTGACTCATTTAAAAAGACTCTGATGCTGGGAAAGATTGAGGGTGGGAGGAGAAGGGTCGACAGAGGATGAGATGGTTAGATGGCATCACCGACTCAATGAATATGAGTTTGGGTAGACCCTGGGAGTTGGGGATGGCCAGGGAGGCCTGGCATGTTACCGTCACAAAGAGTTGGACACGATTGAGCAACTGAACTGAACTGAAAGAATGAGAAGAGTTAACTGGGCAAAGATGGAGTATCCTAGGCTGAGGGGTCAGCATCTACAAACGCCTTAAGATAGGAGGGAGCAAGATGCAACTGGGAACTAAGAAGAAAGGTCCATGTCACTGAAGGGCAAAGAGCCAGAGAGGAAATGAGGCAGGCGAGGTGGGAGGCCCTGGTCTTGTTAAGGATTCTGGTCTGTATCTTAAGAGCAAGAGGAGCTGCCAAAGGGGCCTTGAAGCAGGGTGGCAGGGCCAGTTGCCTATGATGCGCGCATCATTCTGGCTGCAGCTGGAGCCAGTTGCCTACGATGTGCACGTCATTCTGGCTGCAGCTGGAGGGCTAAGCAAATTGGGGCTGGGGGTGGGTGTTGGCACAGTGGGGGGCAAGAAGAGACCTGTTAGAAGTGGTTGAGAGCGGAGGTCTTCCAGCGGTCTAGAAGACAGATGACAGACTGGATGGTGGTGATGAAGATAGAGGGAGAGGGACAGAATTTAAAACACAGAAGATTTTAAAAAATCAATAGAACCGGTTGACTGGCGGATTAAACAGAGGAGGATGTGTCGGAGGGATCAAGGTATCTAGACAACCCCTAGAATCATCATGTGATTCTCCGCAGTGGAGGACACAGGGGCAGAAACCCAGTTTTGTGGGAGACGATCACAAGGTTACATCCGGACATGTTAGTCCAGACATGTTGGGACTGAGATACTTTGAGACACTCCAGTTGGGACATAGAGAACTTGATGGTCTCTCTATATATACTGATATTGGCCCAGAGCTCCAAAATCTTGATTTATGTCAAAAAGTCTTTGGAAAGCCAGGTGTGTCTGACTTCAGAAGTCACATCCTTAAATCACTACATGATAGGTCAAGATGTTAAAACTGTAAACTAACAGGGGTCCCCTGAACCCAGGTATTCTGGGAATAAACTCCACACTCTTTACACAATACTACCTTGATCTATTGTTGTGCGGTCATTAAGTCATGTCCGACTCTGTGACCCCATGAACTGCAGCACACTAGGCTTCGCCATCCTTCACTCTCTCCTGGAGTTTGCTCAAACTCATGTCCAGTGAGTCAGTGATGCTACCTAACATCTCATCCTCTGCCACCCCCTTCTCCTCCTGCCCTCAATCTTTTCCAGATCAGGGTCTTTTCCAATGAGTCAGCTCCAATATTTTGGCATCAGGTGGCCAAAATATTGGAGCTTCAGCATCAGTCTTCCCAATGAATATTCAGGGTTGATTTCATTTAGAATTGACTGGTTTGATCTCCTTTCTGTCCAAGGGACTCTCAAGAGTCTTCTCCAGCACCACAGTTCGAAAGCATCAGTTCTTCCATACTCAACCTTCTTTATGGTCTAACTCTCACAACCATACATGACTACTGGGAAGAGGATAGCCTTTACTATATACCTTTGTTGGCAAAGTGATGTCTCTGTTTTTTAATATGCTGTCTAGGTTTGTCATAGCTTTCCTTGCAAGGAGCAAGTGTCTTTAATTTCATGGCTGCAGTCACTGTTTGCAGTGAATCTGGAGCCTAAGAAAATAAAATCTGTTAACATTTCCACTTTTTCCCCATCTATTTGCCATGAAGTGATGGGACTGGACATCATGATCTTAGTTTTTTGAATGCTGAATTTTAAGTCAGCTTTTTCACTCTCCTCTTTCAGTTTTATCAAGAGGCTCTTTAGTTCCTCTTCACTTTCTGTCATTAGGAGGGTATCACCTGCATATATGAGGTTATTGATATTTCTCCTGGCAATCTTGAATCCAGCTTATGAGTCATTCAGCCTGGCATTTCGTATGATGTACTCTGTGTACAAGTTAAATAGGCAGGGTGGCAATACCTAGCCTTGACATACTCCTTTTCCAACTCTGAACCAGTCCATTGTCCATGTCCAGTTCTAACTGTTGCTTCTTGACCTGTGTACAGACTTCTCAGGAGGCAGGTAAGGTGGTCTGGTATTCCCATCTCTTCAAGAATTTTCCATAGTTTCTTGTGATCCACACAAAGGCTTTAGTGTAATCAAAGAAGCAGACTTTTTTAAAATTCCTTTGCTTTTTCTATGATCCAACGGATGTTGGCAATTTTATCTCTGGTTCCTCTTCCTTTTCTACATCTAGCTTGAACATCTGGAAGTTCTTGGTTCACCTATTGTTGAAGACTAGCTTGAAGGATTTTGAGCATTACCTTGCTGGCATGTGAAATGAATGCAATTGTATGGTGGTTTGAACAGTCTTTGGCACTGCCCTTCTTTGGGATTGGAATGAAAACTGATCTTTTCCAGTCCTGTGGCCACTGCTGAGTTTTCTAAAATGGCTGGCATGTCGAGTGCAGCACTTTAACAATATTATCTTTTAGGATTTGAAATCCCTCACTAGCTTTGTTGGTAGTAATGTTTCCTAAGGCCCACTTGCCTTCTCACTCCAGGATGTCTGGCTCTAGTGAGTGACAGCACCATCAGTCCCAGTCACAGAGGGCCAACAACCTGATGTAAAACTGAAGACCTATGTAATAAAGCCCCCACCCATTCAACACTATAAATGGAACTCAAACAAACAAACAAAAAATCATTTGTCTTACCCAATCAGAACTGTGAGGAGAGGAACTAAAGAAAATTAGAGATAAAGAAGAGAGTCAATTCTTAAAAGTGGGATTTCATAGAATGTCTTCTTTATGTATGTATATTTGTATGAGGTGGTTTTTTCCTTAAGTAAATTCGGAGACTGTAAGAGACAGTATGTTGGAACAGATTAACAACACTTCAATCCTTCGGCTTTTATCACTGAATCACTCTGAAAATGGGACACTACCTAGATGACCAGTACTTTTAGCTGCCATCACATAGATACATGGTGGGCTGATCCTTAAGTTACTCATCTTTTGAAGGAATAGCTGAATGGGATGAATATATCACACTATACTCCAACAACTCAAGTTCCTCCTTCATTTTTGGTATGAGAACAGGAGACCAAAACAGCTTTTGGGAATTGATGATTCAGTTTTCAAAGATAACAGCCCTTCTAAGACACTAAATATCACTTAGACTACCCATTTCAAGGGCACTAAAAGGGTCCTCTGAAGTCTTTGATTTTATTTAAGTGAAGCATAAATGAATATTGCAATGCACAGGACACATCAGTAACAGAAAAGCACTATCCACAAATAAGATTGATTCTTTCAAGTAGTTTAGACCACTTACCAGGAAGAAAAAAATAGCTTTTTCAATTAGCATTATTAATAATTAATATTTGAAGGCCTATAAAGTAAGCTTGAATGAGGCTAGCTGTTTGAATTTTAATATATTTTAAAACTGTATTTCAAGGCTAGGAAATGTATCTTATTTAGTTGTGGTGACAGACTGGCATATTTTTCTTAACATTTCTTTAGTTAATCCTCCACCATAGAAATTACAAAAAGAGGGGACATACACTAACCAATGGCACTTATTTTGACTTTGAATAGCAATGCACTTGTAAAATATTTCTTTAAAATTGTATTTTGCTTAAGTGAACATTACAATTAGTTTTTAATTTGAGTATAAGTTAAGGTCAGGAGGCAGTTCATGGATGGTTTAGGTGTCAAAGAGAAGGAGGTCAGAGATTTATGCTGATTAAGAGTTGATATTAAAGTGATAATTCAAAAGTTATTATGCTACAATCAACTTTAAGGAAACCTAACATGACCATGCACCAAAATTTAAAACCTAATTTAATTTGCTTCTAGTAACCCCAAAGTAGATTGCCATTCTTTTTCATGACTAGGAATGCCATTCTTTTTCATGACTAGGAAATATAATCTGAGGAAAATATAATCACCTATAGGGATAGTTCAGAATATATACCTTCTCAGAAAGGAGCTCCAAATGTATTTTTAGATCAGTCTTAATGGAATAATTTACTTCACTATTTTATTTCAAGGTTTCTCAGATTTTGGCATCAGGAACCTTCAGATTCTTTATAATTACTGAGTACATCAAAGAGCTTTTGTTTATATGGAAAATAAGTATTGATGTTTACATTAGAAATTAAAACTGAAAAATTTTAAAATATTAATTCAATCAGACATACCAATAATAAGCCCACTGCACATTAATATAAATAACACATTTTTGTAAAAAAAAAATAATTATATTTTCCAAAAGAATTAAAAAAGTGAAATGGCATTTTTAAAAAATTTGAAGTGGTATCTTTTTGTATTTTTACAAATCTCTGATAGAAGACAATTAGATTCTGCATTTACCCTGCTTCTCCAGTTATTCTGCTATGTCTGTTTTGGTTGAGTATTAAAGAAAATCTAGTCTCACCCATATATGCAGTTGAAAATAAAAGAGATGCATGTAATAGCCTTTTCAGGCAATTGTGGATATTATTCTTTGATATTACACCAAAACTTGACAAGCAGTAGTTTCTTAAAGGTTAGCTGTGGGATCTTAAAGTATATCAATGAATGAAATTTTCCTGCTCTACTATGGTAAAATTCATTGCTGTGTCTTGCACTTTGAATCAATCTTTTACCCATTCAAGACAATGTCATCCACTGGTCATTTGGAAAATGTCAGCTCATTTGAATTATGCAGACCTCCTCAGTGTTGATACATTTTGTCAACAGTGAAAAAGGCTAGTAACATCTTAGTATCAATATGAAAATAGCTTTGACCTCTTGGAAAGTAAAAAGATTCTGGGGATTCACAGGGGATGGCAGACCACATTTAAGACAATCCCTGTTCAGAATCACTTTAGGGACTTGGAGAATCTAAATGACTAGGTGGTGTGTAGGAGAACGTGTGTATACTTTGATATTGTTCTCACACAGTTTTGATGTTTACCCTTGCTTCATGCAGAACTCAGGAGTGCACACTAAAGAAACTGTACATGAAAGTGTCTTGTAAAGGATAAAATTTGTTTGATCAGTACTTAGCCAGATACAGTAATGTGCCTTATAGATTCTTATCTTCTGCACAGTTTTATTGATGTGTGAATATCACACGATGCAAACAAACCTGCTTCATTCGAGCAGAAGATTATGCATTTGAGCCTAAAATACAAGTCTCAAACTTGGCCTTTGCACTAAAAAAAGAAAGAAAGAAAGAAAAAACAGAAAGAAAAAGGTCTTAACCATCTTTCTTGGACAGCCAACTCCTCGTAAGTGTTCTCTCTATGGTTACTGACTCCTCTCTTAAGGGCATATTAACACTATAAAACACTGACTGTTATTTACTGTGGATTCAAAGTAATATTTAATTATTTATCTTGAATTTGCTTGGGCTTCCCTGGTGGCTCAGCGGTTAAAGCGTCTGCCTCCAGTGTGGGAGACCCGGGTTCAATCCCTGGGTCGGGAAGATCCCCTGGAGAAGGAAATGGCAAACCACTCCAGTATTCTTGCCTGGAGAATCCCATGGACGGAGAAGCCTAGTAGGTTACAGTCCATGGGGTCGCAAAGAGTCGAACACGACTGAGCGACTTCACCTATCACCTATCACCTGAAATTGCTAATAAAAATTATAACCTACTTGAGCATTAAAAAAGGTTGTTAGTAAGTGTTGATTTAATGGTTAGAATGTTAAAAAGTTTTTTTTCTTCAGGGAAAAAACAATTTGCAGTTCTCTTTTTGAGTTTCAGGGCCATGCTTTATGACCCAAAGATCATACAGAAGTAGGAAAAGTAACAAATGCCCCTTCGTCAGGTGTATTTTGAAACTTATGGTAAAATCTCCAGCTGACCAGCAGTTCCTCCCTAACTGTGATGGCGTGGCAATGCACTACTTGTCCAAAGGTTCAAAGTTACTCAAGAGAAAGGCGAGTAGGTCCAGGGGTGAAGCAAGACACAGGTTAAGAAAGGGCAGGAGAGTCTCCAACATCAGCAAAGCTGATCCCAAGCAAAGGCTATATCCCAGCCTTAGCTGTTTCCTTCATGCCCTGCTTCTAGGTCCATGATTCCAAAGATGGGGAAAGCACATCTCCCTATACAGGGTCACGTAACAGGGCAACATATCTTCTTGAAGGACTGGGGTAACTACAATTTTATATTATTTAACAAAATTTTTATATTACAAAAGTCCAGGTTTTGGAGGATAGTGCAAAGTTCATATTAATCATCAGAGGAAAAAGAAATGGTCATGGTGGCAGATTTATTCTGACTTAATACATCTAGTGTTTATTCTCTGCTGCTGGAGGATTCCAGTAGAAGAGTTTGAGGAGCACAATTTATTTACACTCTTTTTGAAGAAAAGCTTTAAAATTGGCAAGCAGGCAGCTGGTCTGTGCAGCAAAGCTCTAGCGGTGGTTTCTTTGCCACCCTCTACCAGGACTCCACTGGTGACTGCTTGTGACACTAATACCACTGTTATACTACTTCTTGTACTCTGAGATTTTGCGATGGTTTCAATAGCAGGTCAATTCTTTGGCTAGAAAATAAACTTCTACAAACGACAAATTAAGTGAGAAACGCCCAGTTTAAAGGAATGCAGTATTAGTCATAAGCGTCTTTAAAATTACTTTTAGCAGTTTGAAAACGCCCTGGACACACAAGATTACTTGGAATGCAAAATAAAAATGTACTTTAACAATTAATTTTGGTTTGTAATAAATCAGAGAAATGAGGGTTTAAAACTTAATTCTGATTTTCTATTAAAATGTCAAGCCCCTCAGACTAAAAATGATGTTGGTATTTACACCCTACTTCAGTGACCCATTAAGGGCAATGGTTCAAAACAGAGATCCGTCCTAGAGAGGACTAGGCAGCCAGCCCACTTAAGGAAATCCAGAGCACCTTAGAGTTCTGCTTGAGCCCCGGGGCACCGATCTTTTAAAGCTTTATTTTACTAAAACAATAACCTATGAAAATGAATAGACTTTTGATAGTCACAGATGAAGAGCTAATGAACACTGCAGATAGCGGGGGGAGCAACGGGCCTGGGTTATTTCCCTAGGGGATAATTAGGAGTTCAGCAGATGAAGTTCGTGCCGTAGCAATAACTGCATTTTCACCCCCCCCCATCATTTCTTGCCTGCACTGCTGCCCTTGCCTTCTTCCTTGCCCTCTTAATTCATTACCAGCTAAAAGTGACAACAACGTTGCTTCTTAAAGCATTTTCGGCCATTACCAGTTCTCAGCCTTGTTTTAAAATTCACGGTTTGGGGGTTTCGCCACAGAGAAAACGACTCTGGCCCCGGGAAGCAGCCTCCGAGGAGCCCTATCCGGGTGTGAGGGCCACATCTGCGGGGAGCACGGCTCGGAGGCGGGTCCCACGGCCCAAGGCCAAGCACCCAAGAAACCACAGCGCAGCCCTGGGCGAGTCTCGGCTTATCCGAGGCGCACATCGCCCGTGGAGCGGAAGCTCGAGGCCGCCGCTCAGCGAGCCCACTCCGGCTGCAGAGGCCGCAGCGGGCGGCCCCGGGCAGCGCCCAAGGAGGCCCGCCCTCCCCCGCCCGCCTGAGAGCGGCCCAACGGCCGCCCCGTCAGCCTCGCTCCGCCCCGCTGTAAAGGGCGGGGGCCGGGCCGGGGCGGGACCGCCCGGACCGGAGGGGGGCCCGGCAGGGCCGCGGCGCCGGGCACTCAGGCCCCGCCCCCAGCCCCGAGGGAGCTGGAGGGGAGGGGAGGGGAGGGAAGAGGAGAGGAGGAGCGACGCACTCGGGCCGCGCCTCACGCTCTCCGCCACCCTCAGTCCCGCGTGCGCGCGCGCGCTCGCCCAAGTCCCGCGGAGTTTAACACAATGCCGACGCCTACGCCGTGCGCTACGCCCCGGCCGGCGCAACAGCTCGGCGCCGGGGGCGGGGAGGTGGCCAGACAGGGCGAGGGGAAGAGCGCGCGCGAGAGCGGGAGACAGCGCGAGACCCGAAGAGGCCGGAAGCGCGCGTGCGCGCCCCCGCCCGCGAGCGGGGAGGCGGAGCCGCAGCAGTAGCGGCAGCAGCTGTAGGAGCCGCTGCAGCTGGGAGAAGCGCCAGAGAGGCCGGGCCTGCTCCGGTCCGACCGGATCCCTCCCCTCCCCCTCCCTCCCCGCTCCCCTCCCCCAAACCCACTT
>SJXQ01006110.1:258647-282512 GCA_006408695.1 Aepyceros melampus
CCGCCCGCCTCCGCCTCCTGCTGCTCTGCCGCCGCCGCCGCCGCCGCCGCCTGCAGCACTAAGTACGCTGCCGCTCCCACCCAGGCTCCGCGCTACGCTCCAGCCAAACTTCTGCAAACCATGTGCAGCCAAGGCGAGGAAACTTCTCTCCACCTATTGGGGCTGGAGGCTTGAGTCACAAGCCCCATGTTTACATAAAGCGTTAGGTAGGACGCTCCTGGAGATGCCCTGGGAAGGCTCGGAGAACTCCTGCTGGGAACCTTCTGCAAGCGGCCCGCTTGACATCTCTGCCCGCAACTTTGTCCCTCTGCTGCCCGAATTAGCATACGTTTTAAGTGTTGCAACGGACTTGGGAATGATCAAGGAGCTCATTGTGGAACTAATACTTTTTTTAAAAAAAAAGATCGCCAGTGGTAGGAAGTCAAGCTGGAATAGAAGTGCTTGTTTGTGGTATCTCTGGAGATAGAACTGCTTCCTTACTGACCGGTGTGAGACGTTTCTGTTAGGATTTAACTTGATGCTTGTGGCAGCAGTTGGGTTTTAGGTGGTGAAGCTTTGGTCCAGAAAAATCGAAGTCTGCAAAGCATGTTTGTTACTTAGGAACTATTTAGATACTTAACTTTTGGTCTCTGAGATTCGTAAGAGTGGATTCTAGAGTTGGCCATTCTGTCAAATTTATTAGAGGTCCTGAAATCTTTTTAACAGGAAGTTCCTGAAACATGGCAACTAGACAGGCATGAAATTTAATATTGTTTGATGGTGATTTTTAACATCTTAAGATTTACTTTTGCGTCATTGCCATTTTGCTAGAATTTTATTTGTATCTTTAGAAGTATGATGTTGTCCTTTGAGGAATGCATTTAATGATTTCTTTGTTTTACATATCTAGGAGTTTGAAGACTTAAGACTATGGCTTCATTTGTTTGGAAATGGAGGCGGCAGTTCTCTAGGTTTCTTTTTGGTTTTAAAGTATGCTTTCCTGATTATAAGCTCCTTGATTTGATGTGGAACCCATTTTGGCTTATTTTATGTAGTGAGACCTGTGCACAGTGTCCTGTGACATAGTTCACAAAATACTTCAGGCACGCTTACTATCTTAATACAGAATTAATTTAACATACAGAAGTGTCCCTGCTAACTGCGTATGATTTGGTAACCGGGTTGTACCTGGTGCTGCTGATGACTAATTTCTTCTTTCTTGAAGACAATACACAGCTGTATAACTTTAGTGGTCCAAAAGTGAGTAATAGATTTAATACATACCTGCCTTGACCTTTCTCATTCTTTGATCAGCTAGATAAATGACTCGTTGAGTGGCTAAGTGTTTGCCTTGCAAAACCCAATTCTGACCCTGGTGTAAGTATTTCTGGTGCACTATCACAAAACATCAAAAGTTGGCCGTTAGACTGGCATGTGGGGTTCCTGGGATAGGCTCTGCAGTTGAAATCTGTTTCATCTCATTTGGAAACTAAAGTGATTTTGATCTTGGTTTCTTAATAGTCTGAGACTGAACTTTCAAATTTATGGTCTGATGAGTGCTCACAGGGAGAGTGAACTGATTTAAGTAAAAGGAAAAACTGGACAAAATTCTAAAGTTTCAGATGAAGCCATTGGGCAGAAACTTGCCTATGTGTCTCAGGTATTTGGCCTTCAGTCAGAGTAACAATGTTTATTCTCAAGATCAACAGACAGTTTCTCAGTATCGTACTCCATATAGCTGTATAGAAATAAATTCAGGGCTTATTCTGAATCTTTTTCCTAGAGAAGGTGCTGTTAGGAGCATCCTAATCTTCAAAGATGCTGCTCTTGACTTAGAAGTGGGCTGCTCTGTTGCTAGTTCTTTGAAGGCATAATCATAGGTACTTGGATTTTGCCAAATATGCCAATTATTTTTATTTTTAGTCATCATCAAGTATTAGCATTAAAAGGAAAATATACAGATTATATTTGTTTTCTGCAACTAGTTGAAGTAGAAACATTTAGATGGATTTAAATGCAAAGGTTGGGGAGCAAACATAGTTCTTGGAGAGAAGGGTTAGTGTAGTGTATATCAGGATTAGGTCAGGGAAACTGTCAGTCTGGTTGTGGGAGAGCCACAAATGCCCTGAGTTAAATAATAAGAAAAATATGTTATCTGTTTATTTTGTGTACTGATATATTTTGCATTTTGAAAATAAATTTGGTCAATTAGGGTTTCAGAAATAATTTCACACATTTTACCTCAAAGAAAATCACAGTGCAAGAGAATAATCTGAATGGATTCATCAGAAGTTAAGCATAAATATTCTGCAGACTCTTGTGTTACTAAAAGTTTTGGTATATGTTATACTGAGGTGCAGCCAGAGAAATAATACACTTGATTGTGTTCTGAAGAGAATAGTTCCAGTGAGACAGTGGGCAGAGGCAATTTAATAGTACTGTATTTCACTGTTTTTTTTAGGGAGTGGGGCAAAAATTTGTGTGCACTCAAGTTGAAGATAGACTTTAACAAGAGGATGAAAGTAATATTAAGAGGAAGTATTACATGTGGATAGATCCCAAAGCTTTTTTATTGCACACTTTTTTGAAGGATGTCCTATGAATAATCTCTTATATTAGAAAAATGATATACTTTTTTACATGGCAGATTTATAAGTCTAGGGTAGATACCACACCTTCTGTATTTACAGGCCTAACATGTCAGTCAGAATAGATTTGAGTGTCTCCTATTTTGTTTTTGTTAAAACGTTTATAGGAAATGCTTATTTTATCGTTGGTTGTTATTTAGACTATATTTCTTCAAGAATTCCCTATACTTTAGGAATTTTGTTGTTGTTTAATATCTATTATTATAGGGACATGGGTTTCAAACTTTTTCAGTTGTGGGTCTAAGAAATACAATTTGTTAAGTGCTACCTGGTACACACATAATGGGTTTCCCAGGTGGCTCAGTGGTAAAGAATTCGCCTGCCAATGCAGGAGACCACTGGTTCATTCCCTGGGTTGGGAAGATCCCTTGGAGAAGGAAATGGCAACCCACTCCAGTATTCTTGCCTGGAGAACCCCATGGACCGAGGAGCCTGGCACGCCACAGTCCATAGCGTTGCAAAGAGTTGGGTATGACTTAGCGACTAAATAACAACAATACACATATTTGTAAAGAAACAGTTTTTAGGAAATAGTACTTGTTATTTTGAGTATATATTTTCCTGCCTTTTCTAACCGTTGATTTTTTTTGTAAAAAATAGCTAATTATGGTGATTTACATTGATTTCATAAATCACAAATGGATCATGGTCCACAGTTTGAAAAACACTAGTATTTTAGTTTTTAGTATTAGTTTCTGTTACAAATTACCCTAAATCTTAGTGGTTTAAGATAGTAAACATTTGTTTATCCCCAGATTTCTGTGGGCCAGGAATCTGAGAGTAGCTTAGTTTAGGTAGTCTGAGTCAGGGTCTTTGATGAGGGGTGTTTGGCTTTCTTTCAGTGTCGGGGTGTTGGCTGGGAGGATCTGTTTCTGAGGTGGCTCACGCTCAGCGGGTTAGTGCCTGGTAGCTCTCAGTTCTCTTTTGCGCTGCTTGAGTGTCCTGTCGACAGGGTGGTGGTTGGCTTCCCCCAGAGCCAGGGACCTGAGCAAGAGGAAGGAGGAAACCACATCAACCCTGCCACAGGCTGTTAGTTAAAATCAGGTCACTTGTTCCACAGCCCACAGCCAAAGGGGAGAGTATCACAGAAGTTATGACATTTTAATAATTACCACAGTTCTGTATTTCTCCTGTTCATGGATGAATCAGGATGAGCCGGAGTTCCTGCTGAAGTCGGTCTGTAAGTAACGATAAAGGCAGGGTACTGAGGGCATCTAGTCTCGCTCCTTCCTCACTCTTAAAATTTGCGGAAAGAGTCTCAAAGAAGTTAAGCAATTTAGCCAAGTCTGTTCAGTCTTGGAAAACTAAACAGATTTTCTCTTGACTTTTGTCATGAGAAAATAATAATCTTTGTGTTGTTAGAGGTGAGAAAATTGGCTGCCTTTAAAAAAAAAAACTTGCCTAGTTTATAGTGTAGAACTTTTGTTCTCTAGTTTTCCAGCTTGAACCCTTATATGTGATTGTGGTTATATTTTCAATTTATTTGGCCTCTGAATAATGGTTGATGTCTTTATGGATTTGCAGGCTCTTCATACCAGTACCTCCATCCCAGCTGATTTTAGAGGAAACAGAAAATTTACTAAATGAATTTGAACTACTTTACTGTTATCTCTTGTGTTACTGACTGTGAGACTGTGCTGTGTAACTCTTCCAGTTAGCACATTTCCAGGACCTAAAAGACAATGTTAAAACTAAAGGATAATCAGGGTGTGCATGTAAAGAAGACTATACTATGTTTTTCTGCTGTGACGTTTTCATGGAAACTTTTGGCCTAGAATGCTTTGTTCTAAGACTGGTTTTGGCTTACTGGTACCGGAGTTGGTGAGTCCCTGATGTTGCTAGTGTGAGTGAAGCCAGGAGAAATTACCAAAGCCTGCATTGAATTTTTTTTAAAATCCATTAGGCTTTTTTAATACATGGAGATATGGTAAATCATCTTACACTCTTGCTCTTACAGGATTGGATAGCTTTTTTCTTCTTAGACTGCTTTCCAGTTGATGTTACCACTAGGACACCTGACCGTTCAATTGTGCCCTGAAGCACTAATTGTACACACCTCTGTAATTACTCTTCTTGCTGTCTGTTTACCTCTGTGTTGTGTCCCCCATCACACTGTAGGATTTCTACAGGGACTTCCTTTCATACATCCTGCTGGTGCTCAAGTACCTGCAGAACTGAATTTGTAGTTGAAGGGACCCACAGTGATGATTTCTCCCACCAGAACTGAATGAAAAATGTAGAAAGCTTCTGGATATAGGTGGTACATGTGGCTGGTATATGTGTCAATCACCGGCTCTGTTCTTCAGATACCCACAGTTCAGTGGGGAGAATACCATCATATACTTAATACACAAGGTGCAAGGTGCTCTGCTGGTGCGGTGAAGCTGGTGTTGAAACTGAATCTTAAAGGGTGAGTGGATGTTTCAAAGAGAAGATACAACGGTTTTATGAGATGTATGGGGTTGTGCATTCCTCAGCATACATCTGCCTGAATTGTTTTATGGTTGGCAAGTTGCCAACATATTTTGATAAGTTGCTTCTCAGTATATTATTTCTTTAGAACTTCGCTGTCCATTTCAATAGCTCCTAGCTAAATGTGGCCATGTAGGTTAAGGTCACCGTACCACATGGGCTTCAATAGTCACATGGGGACAAAGGCTACCATGTTGGACCACACAGATGCTATTGAACATTTGTCACAGAAGGTTCTGTTGGACAGTGCTACAGAGTCATGTTTTTTTCATCTGCACGTTTACAAGAGAAACCTTAATAGCTGCCTGATACCGGGAGAGTCAGTGATTGGTATTTACGAATAGACAGAAGGGAGTATTTGTTACTGTGGTAAGAATATATAGACTTTGGAGTCAGATCTGGGTTGGAATCATACTCTGTCCCTTATGCTGCCTGGCCTTTGTTGTGTTATGCATTTAATGTCTGAGCCTTAGTTGTTTGTTTTGTTAAAATGGATGATAATACAGAGTTGTGTGAGTGTAAAAATATGTCTGTAAGGGGACTTCGCACAATGCCTTAGTAAGTAATAGGACCATTAATAAGTTTTAAAATAATCACTGATTTGAAAACATTTTGAGTTATCTTACAGTAAAAGTAACTTTTCCCCTCCCTTTTGGTGTACAGGTCTGTGAAGTTTGAGTATGTCTACGTCTGTGTAAACACAATCAGGATACAGGACAGTTCTCTCTCTCCGGAGTCTCCCCCACAGTCGGTCCTTTTACATGCTGACCTCCTCCATTCTTCCTCCTCCCTGGCGGCACTGATTTCTCCTTCATCACTCTTTTATGTCTTTTTCTAGTATGTTATATAAATGGAATCATGTAGTCTTTTGAGACTGATTTCAGCCAGCTGCGTGAGTCATAAAAAGTTGTAACATATTAATAGTACAACTGATTTTTAAAGATGCTGGTTTTGAAATGTTTCTTTTAAAAAAAAACAAAATGCAAGTCTGAATTTTTGCTTATAGAATTGTGTGACTGGAGTTTTTATGTTTGAAAGTGAAGTAAATGATGAAATTTATAGGGAAAAACTGCTCCCCCAGTTGATAACTGTATGTGTATCATCTTGTTTATGAAGGTGGTTGGTTAGGGGAAGTTTTTTAAGATTGGTAGAGTTGCAGCACAGTCCTAATTTGAGAAAAAGTGGCTGTTAAAACATCATTAATTTACAAAATGTGGTGTGAAGGTAGGTAACAGCTGGCAGCTTTGCCCAGGCCTTTCCCAGCCTAAGGCTGAAAGCCTGGCTGCCTCTCAGAATCCCCTAGAGCCAGGGAACACAGAATCTAAAAGGGCTACATGAAGAAAATTTGAGGTTTACAGCTCAAATTTCATTAGTGAACCATCAGGTATTTGAAATAACTTGTTACACCCCACAGCAGGCATGTGAGGTCTTGGCTTCCCCACTGGGGATCAGACCTGTGCGGGAGGACCGCCAGGGAAGTCCCAGGTCTGAACTTTTCTGTTACCGGTGTTTTAAAAAACTGATGACAAGCAGATTTGCAAATCTCATGTATAGAAGCTAAATTAAAAGTCAAATTTTATACTTAACCCACAGTCTTTTGTTTGGAATTTTTCAATTCACATGAAAGTGAAGTTGTTCAGTCGTGTCCGACTCTGCGACCCTGTGGACTGTAGCCCACCAGGCTCCTCTGTCCATGGGATTCTCCAGGCAGGAATACTGGAGTGGGTTGCCGTTTCCTTTTCCAGGGGTCTTCCTGACCCAGGGATCAAACCCAGACCTCCCGCATCTGAAGTAAAATTTGAAGTTTTTCAGTTGACGTAGCTATTGTGTTCCCCTTTCTTAGCTTTTCATACCATCTCTTGTATAGATTTCTTCATAGGTTAAGCAGATTGCTTAGTTGTTACCTGCTGCCTCATGGAAATGGAAGTAGGGCCCTTAATGTTTTATCACTGTATATGGGAATCCAGAGTTGCACATCATAACTTTCGAATAAGTACTGGGTGAATTTGTGAAAGAATGGACTGTATTTCTAAGCTTTACAGTCTTGCATGCATGCTTTCCAGCCTGTTGTTACAAGGGGATGTTGAAACATTTTGTTTTTAAGGAAATGTTTAAATCTGTTTTAAGGCAATGTTTCTTTCAAATTGTGCAAAAGGAGTAAAAATGTGGCCTTTGAAAAGTTCTGTTTTGTTAAGCCTCTGAGAGGAAAGCTCTGCTGACGAAAGGGAATTTGGAATAGTGACCTTATCTATTCCTTAAAAAATGGCAATTAGGGAGTCAAAAAGTAAAAACAGATTTGGATTGGAAGTATTAGTAAAACCTTCCTCTGTTTCTCATCTTTAACCACCTTCTCCCAGCACACATCTCTCTCTCTCTCTCTGACACACTTGATAAAGGCAGGAGATAGCATGAGAAATGGGTTGGATTGGAGAATCAAGTCTTCTGAGATTCGGTTACTTAAAATCTATCTGTAAATCTGAGTAGAAATTAATAACTAGGTAGGTTCTAACTTAGTGGCTCTTACTTGAGCGAGCCTAAGGATTTCTTCCTTGGAGTTGTAAAAAAAAAAAAAAAATTTCCCAGCAGCAACCTGGTTCTGATTGTGGAACACAGGAATCACTCATTGTGAAAGCCTGAGGACCCTATTTGGGAAAACTGCTCTTAAGGGGTAGACAACAATTAAACATAAATGAATATGGTTAATTTTTGTCAAAAGTTTAGAAATAATACCACCTGGTATATGTAAGATGTGTAGAGTTTAAAAGGTCTTTTGGGCTTGCATTGAAGAGACAGTTTATTTTAAACAGTGGAAATACTGCTTTATATTTAAATGAACCACTTTATGTGGATGCAACATACATTTCTAAGTTTCAGACATGTTCCTGAACCAAGGATTCCAAGGGGGATGCTGGGGCTTTGATTCAGTCTTCATTTAATCTCAGAGTCTTGTGGGTTTTTACCCAGGTGTACTAACAGTCAGCTGTCAGAGCTTGACATTTGTTAAAGCTCCGTTAACCCTCACAGCAGCCCTAGGAGGTAGTGCCTTTACAGGCAAGGAAAGGGGCCAGACAGGCTCTGTGATCGCCCAGCACGACACTGCTACTAGGTGGTGTGGCGGGAGGACTCACACCCAGGTGAGTCTTCACCACTGTGCTTCTGTGACAGAAATTTGGTGCCATTTTTGAGGAGTGCTTCCGGAGCCACTGATGAATACTATATTTTTTAGGCTCTCAATATTCTAGTATAATCTCATGGACATTTTGTTTTGAGAGAAGCTGTGATCTTCAAAAACTATTTTGCTTGTATTAAACCTAAAATAATTTAAAAACTTCCCTAATAACTTAGGTTGAAACTTTTATCATAAACTTAAATACTTGAAAAGATATAATTTCTGACATGAATATTGATATTTTAAAATACTATTATATAATAAAGTATATAAATAGATTATAACATATCAATCTTTAGAATGTTTTAGTGGAATGTAGTACCATAATGATGTCCATCATGATCCATTTAAACAGAAGTAAATGATGTTCCTTTTTCTTGAAAGACTGTATTTGTGTTATATTTCCCCCAAAAAACGTTACCCTAATTTTTGTTTGAAGGTTTTGTTATTGTTTTTTGTAACACATCTGTGTATAAATTGAAGTGTTAAGTTTTAATTTGCCATGACCATAACGCACTAAATGTTCGTGCTCTCTCTGTTGTTAACTGAAATCTATTACATAGTTGACCCAAACAAATTGTACACATGGATACTTAAGGGAAAGTTTTTATTGAACGTGTCCTCTTAATGGGGGATGGAGGGATGGATTACATGGTTTCCATTAAAGAAAGTTCTGTTGACCAGTATTTCAAATTGTCCTTGTTTGGCTTTTTTTTTTTTCAGTGCAATCATGCATTTTATTTTAAAAAATGACATAGGGCAATCAAACAGTTTCTACATTTCTCTTTTTCTCCCAGTGTGTCTGTCTGTCTCTATGATTACATTGAAATGGAAATGAATCTAAAACTTAACATTTGAAACAAACCATTTTAGTATTTTGTATTTCGATTGAAACAAAGTATAGAGATAATCCAAATTTTTTTTTTTTTTCAAAAACACCTTGTTTGGCTTTCTAAATGCAGGTTGATGATGATGGTTTAATCACTAAGTCCTGTCCAGACTCCTGCAACACCATGGACTCTAGCCCACCAGGCTCCTCTGTCCATGGCATTTCCCAGGCAAGAATACTGGAGTGGGTTGCCATCTCCTTATTTCGGAGGTCTTTCCTGACCCAGGATTGAACCCACGTCTCCTGCATTGCAGGTGGATTCTTTACTGCTGAGCCACTAGGGAAGTCCTTAAATGCAGGTTAAATATACTTTAAGGTTTTAAAATATAGTGGATCAAACTAAAATGAAGATGGGTGAGATGCCTTCTGTACATTGTGAGATGGGAAAATGGAGAGCAGGTCGATAAACTGCTTACAGGTGTGAGCATAGGTGCAACATTTTTATGAACATACTTATGTGTGGAACTTGATCTAGAAAGCAGTTCTTGAGCAATCTATGCCCACATGTTGCTTGGATAGTCCTTGGGTACCCCTGGCATAGGCACCTGGTGGTACTCGAGACTGATACCTGCAGTGCCCTGAGACACACCAGGATAGGCAACTCTATACTATTCTAGCAAATAAATATACATTACTCATCAGTGAGGGTACACATACATGTGTATTCTCTTGGTTGCATACTGTGTAGCAGTTAAGCTGTAAAGTGACAGTGTCCCAATTTGGAACATTAATACTCTGGATATGTATATAACAAAAACATTCATGTGATGGAGAGGGTAGTAGGGCAGGGGGGAATATGCATAAAAATAAGCTGAAGATAAAAAGGACTTTATCAGTTCAAGATAGCGTATAAATATTAAAATCTTCATACCTGGTATTTTAAATTCCCCTAAAGTGTGTGAGAAAAAGTTCCTCTGTGGGAGGGATATTTTGACTAACTTGGTAGTGAAAGGATGGAAAGTGGATTAATGAAAGTGCCAGTGAGCAGACTCATTATGCCACATAAAAACAGGATGCAAAGCTAATTTCTGCCATTAAAGCCTATCTTCTGTTATTTCAGAACTGGCGTTTTTGTTGTTTTCTTAGGGTCAAGATTGGGACTCCCTGGGGGTAGGTTAGCAATGCCCAAATTTCCCAGATACCAAGATTATCCAAAGTTCTTTAAAATACATAAAGTGAACATTCTTTCAAATTATCAATGTTATAGACCCAGATGCTGGGTTCTTCATAGTTTTTATTCAAGCAGCAATACTAGAAACTGAGAAAGATCACTGTAACAATTTCTTGATTTAAGAAAAAATACCTATTAAAAGGTATCCAGCAGATGATACTTAATCTGATTGTAGAACTCGAGTTATCTCTTGCAGCGATACTTTTCTTTTGGTCATCACTTAATCAGAAAAAATACTCGTCCCAGTTCAACAGTACCTTACAAATAAAAAGAAGCATTATGACAAATCACTGGTACAAATTTAAGATGACTTTTCTGATTGTGATTAATGAAAAATGCTCCTGGAAGAAGAGCAACTTTGGCTATCCCACTGGGCAAGCTGCACATCTGCAGCACAAGCGCTTGCTGCTGGGCTGATTGTTACACATTTACAGTGAGAACTCTCTAAATGGCAGCTCTTAGAATGAGGGGATTTCTTGGCAATCCAGTGGTTACAATTTGGTACTTTCACTGCCGTGGCCCGTTTTCAGTCCCTGGTCAGGGAACTAAGATCCCACAAGCCACGCAGCACAGTCAGATAAAATGTGGAACTTTTCCAAAAATCATACTTTAATGCATTTTTGAATTACCACAGTCACTTGTAACTTGCCTCATTTGCAAACAGATTTAAGTATTTAGGACAGAGTCATGTTCTTTCCTGCTATTCTGTCAAGTTGCTTTCATAAAAGTGTTCCCTTACCTCTATGGTAATAAGGATGACAATCATCCATTCCAGGCGGAGTGCCCTCTTCTCCGTCAGGTGATTCCGCATCAGGTCTGTCAGCTCCATGCAGTGCTGAAGCTTTTCATTCATGACCTACAGCAGTAAAAATCCAAGAAAAGTACCCTGTGTATTTAAACGAACTCACTGAAGATAACAGTTGCCTGCTTCAAATTTCCGAGTTTCAAATAGGTATGCGGTGATAAATCATCCCTTCAATTCTTGCTCCTCAGCTCTCTCCAAAGGCAAACTGCCAGGGCTACCTGTCTCCTTTCTGTGACTCCACCGGGACATTTTGTAATGCACAGATGTGACTGCAAAAAAATAGTTGGCATACCAAAGCTCATATTCATTAGGATTTTGATGGAACATCTAAAAGTTTTTGAGTCCTAGTTTTTCATCACTGCCCTTGGTAAATTTTAAGCAGTTAATAAAACTTGAAATACGATTCTTTTAGTATGACCTGAAGATGGCAAAAACAATGATTACTGTCTACAAGATTAAAACTGTTCTAGTCCCACTGTCAAAAATTCCCGAACAGAAAACTTGACCTGCTACACATCACCGCTAGATGGCACTGCTCTTAACGCTTAACTGCAGACGCTCTACGTTCTGCCTTCTGATATCCTACAAGCTAGTTGAGGGTCACAGAAAACACTCTTGTAGTAAAGACTTGAATATGGCCACTGACAAGGTATACTTCTTTAATCTCTCTATCTCACTTTCCTCTGGAAATTACAAGTCTGGAAGACACATTTTTAAAACAAGTTTTTGGATTTCCCTTGATAATTTCTGAGGTATGTATGCCCAAAGTGCAGGTATGGTCGGTGGAAACTGGAGGCAAATCACAGATGCGTGTCTGGGTTGACGGAAAGGTGCCAGTGCACCGTATTTACGACGATTCTGCACAGAACATTACACTGTGAGAGCGAACCCCAGAGCAGGAAATGGCCACCCACTCCAGGATTCCTGCCTGCAAAATTCCATGGAGAGAGAAGCCTGGTGAGCTACAGTCCATGGGGTCACAAAGAGGAGCATGGGACAGCAACACCTGGAGCCACGCTGGGAACACGTGCTTGCCCACTTCTCCAGACTCCATGGGCACCCCGCAGTTGCCACTTTGTATAAATGTTTAGAACAGTGCCGCCTCCTTCCTCTTCCTATTGCTACTGGCTGCCTGATCTGGGTCTATAAATATGCTCAGCCTTAAGCTTGCTTCTCTTTTCAAAATGCTGACCCAACCCTCTTCTATTTTCCTTCAACTCTGACTAAAGACATTTTCTTCCTCCACTTCCTCAGCACCCAATTTAGCCCTTAGAAGTTGTAGATAGTACCTCAGCTCCCCTGAAACTTCCAGATGTCTCATGAGTAACACCCTTTCTTGGTTAGATTACAAGACCTCAATTAACTCAAGTGTTTGACAACACCTGGAAACAAGCTTCCTTTTGGCTCTTCTCCTCTAGGGACCACATCCCGCCTGCGACATCCTTTTCTGAGACTTCTTGGGCCTCCCCTTGAGTGTGGATGGCAGTTGCAGAGTCCTGATCTTGCCCCTCCTGTCTTCCAGCTCTTCACTCTATGATCGTGCCCAGATGGTCTGTGGAGATGTCTCCTGGACTTGGGTTGTTTCCATCCCACCATCACTGCTTCTGTGATACACATGAGCCAACTGCATTCAAGTCAAAGACTTACAAATTCTGTTTATTTCAGAAGGAAACGATCATTGCCAAAAAACAGAAAATCTGCATGATGTGAAATGGTGTTGGCTGCACAAAGTGGAGCCTGATGCTTGGGAAAGTGTGAGCTTACACATCAGAGGGCCAGTCAAGAGCCATGAAAGCCAAACTACAGCGTTTCTGTTCAACATGGAACACAAGTGTTCCTTGCTTCCATGCCTACATGTTATTTCAGGGTCCATATGTTACCTAAGTTTATCTCTTATACAAGTGTATGTATCCCACATTTTAAGAAAGACTGATTTAAGAAAAACTTTTTTGATAAGTCCCAAATATAAATGGTTAATCCTGATTTCTCCTCTACCCGAATTTCTTGCTTTACTGTTATTTATTTCTTTGGATGCTGGAGACAAACATCTTTATTAAAGATATCACCAAAATTTTGGCAAACATTTCAAAACCTATTTGTAAACACAATGCTTCCCTTTTAAACTGCTCTGCCCGAATTTCTGTCTATATAACATCATCTTATTGGTTTCCTTCTTGCGTCTTAAATTTAGCATTTCTGAAACTACAGTTTTTTTAAAAGTAGCATTAACTCTTTATTTTGATCACACTAGGTCTTTGTGGCAGTGCTCAGACTTGCTTCAGTTTCAGCGTGTGCATAGCCTTCTCTTGTTGGCAGAACATGGGCTCAGCTGCTGTATCACGTGGGCTTACTTGCCCTGCAACATGTAGGATCTTAGCTCCCTGACCAGGAATCAAACCTGTGCCCCCCGCAGAGGAAATTCAGTCCTAACCACTGGACCTCTAGGAAAGTCCTTTAGCTTCTAAAGAAAAAGTGGACTTCTGGGGACCGCTGGTAATATGGGTGGAATGGTTGTCCCCTCAAATTCATGCTGAAGCCTAACTAACCTCCAGTGTGATGGTATCCAGAGATGAGGTCTTTGGGGGTGGTGATTAAGTTTAGATGGAGTTTAACTTTGCCAACAAAGGTCCATCTAGTCAAGGCTATGGTTTTTCCAGTGGTCATGAATGGGTGTGAGAGTTGGCCTGTGAAGAAGGCTGAGCGCCAAAGAATTGATGCTTATGAACTGTGGTGTTAGAGATGACTCTTGAGAGTCCCTTGGACTGCAAGGAGATCCAACCAGTCCATACTAAAGGAGATCAGGCCTGGGATTTCTTTGGAAGGAATGATGCTGAAGCTGAAACTCCAGTAGTTTGGCCACCTCATGTGAAGAGTTGACTCACTGGAAAAGACACAGGCTGGGAGGGATTAGGGGCAGGAGGAAAAGGGGACGACAGAGGATGAGATGGCTGGATGGCATCACGGACTCGATGGGCGCGAGTCTGAGTGAACTCTGGGAGTTGGTGATGGACAGGGAGGCCTGGCGTGCTGCGATTCATGGGGTCGCAAAGAGTCGGACACGACTGAGCGACTGAACTGAACTGAAATTAACAAACTTGTAAGAAGAGGCAGACGCACTAAGATGTGCTCTCTCCTTGTCTCAAGAAACTACACTGGGAAGGTGGGAAGGGGATTCTTACCAGGAAGCAAACCTGTACACTTCACTAGATCAGTCCAGTGTGGTGCACGAACTGCTGCCCCCAAGAAAGTGTGTTAGTCGCTCAGTCGTATCCGACTCTGCAACCCCAATGACTGTAGCCCTCCAGGCTCCTCTGTCCATGAGGTTCTCCGGGCAAGAACACTGGAGTGGGTTGCCATTCCCTTCTCCAGGGGATCTTCCCGACCCAGGGATCGAAGCCGGGTCTCCCTCATTGCAGGCAGATTCTTTACCATCTGTGCCACCAGGGAAGCCCCCAAGGAATGCGAACAAAGTACTGCAGAAGCAGAGAGGCAGGTGGTGCCAAATTTAAACATACTTTTCTTTATCCTTCAGGAATTACCCGAATTATTTTCCACTTATTTATAGCACTGATTAAGTGCAATGCATACATTCTCCTGAGCACTTGGTTAAGGATTCAGAAATCAGCATTATAGCTGCAGAGAGCTCACATAAATTTTTTTTTCTTAAAAATACCACAGAATGGACATGTTCCAGGACTCTTCTAGTAGTGGGACTGAGGGGACCCTGCCCACCTGCTCCTGGGCTGCAGAGTTGAGTTTCCTACACTGGGCATGGAGGAAGCCTAGCCACTCAGAGGAGCACCGTCCCTGGTGAGGCAGGCCCATGTGCCCTCTTAGGATATCCGCTCCGGCTGCTTGGAGAAGATGCAGTGGCACTTTCTCCAGGGTTCCCCTTCCTACTTGGCTCTGTGATCGTCTTCCAGCTAGTTGATTTTGTTACATCTACGTTCATGATTGATCCTGTGTTGACATTTCTCATCTTCAGCTGTGACTTTCACGTTGAATGGTGTTCATCCCAAGTTCCTAAAAGACATTCCTGTCTTTCTGCTTCTCCTCTGGGCCACACATGCAGGATGCTTCCTGCTCGAACCACCTTCATTGTTAGTGACCGTGATCCTAGGCTCCTTTCCTGTACTCCTGTCCACGAGGGACATGCGAAGGACACCGCAGGCATCAATATCAAAGGATGCCAAGATGTGAGGAAGGAAACAGAATGAAGGGCTGGGAGTAGGATGTCTGAGTTCACACTTGCTATGCAGCTGGTTTATCTTAGTTATTGCTCAGCAACTTTTTACTGACCCAACTCAGCACTACAGGTTGGTTATCAGGAAAGGTCTACATTTGCTTGGTGGCAATAATCTGTACACTTCATCCCAACAGTCAGGGTTCCACCAATATCTTCATTCCAAGAGGACAAGGGGAGACATCTAAGAGCCATAACTCTTGAGCACTTTCAAATTCGTCCCTAGTAAGTACCACTGCTCAGCAAGGTTGAGAAATGAAAACATATGTGCTCACATTGTTTAATGTCATTAAAGAATTCTCAAAAGAGGCTTATTCCCAAATTTTCCTTGAGGCATAACTTACATACAATAAAGTGCCCCTGTCTCCATTCTAAGAATATACAGTTTGAAGACTTCTGACAGATATACAATCATGGAAGTACTGAAGTGACATTTCCATCACCCCAAATCCCTGTGCCCCTTTGAAATCTATGACTCCAGAAAACCACTGGTCTATTTTCTGTAACTACAGGCTAGTCTTTCTAGAATTTCCTATAAATACAGTAGCATGTATTCTGCTGTGTCTAGATTCTTCTCACTTAGCATAATGATCCTGATAGTCATCCATGCTGTTGCAGGGATCGGTAACTGTTTTTTACTGCTGAGTGGTATTCCACTGTATGGCTACCCCACAGTTGCTTTATCCATTCACCTATTAGTGGCCATTTCATTGTTTTCAGCTTTTGGCTATTGTGACTAAAGCTGCTATGAAGATATAGGTACAAATCAATGTGAGCACATGTGTTTTCATTCCTCATGAATAAACAGGATCGAATTGCTGGATAATACAGTGACACAATTAAACTTCTGAGGAACTGCCGGCTGTTCTGGAAAGCGGTTGTACCAATGTATACTCTCAAGTCATATACGAAACTCCCATTTGTTCTACATCCCTCCTGACTTGTGGGATTGTCAGTCCTTTTAATTGTAGTCATCCTAATGTGTGTCTAGTGACAGCGCACTGGACGTTTAATTTGCACTTCCCTGACAGACAGTAACACTGAGCATCTTCTCACATTCATCTGACCGCTCACATATTTTGTGAGATGTCAGTTCAAATCTTTTCGCCCATTTAAAAACCCGAGTTGTCTTTTTGAGCGGAAGGAATTCTGGATGAGTCTTTCGTTAGGTTATATATTGAGAATATTTCCAACCTGTGGGAGGAAATATTCTCAATATATTTGTGATCTGCCTTTTCACATTAATTTTTTAATTAAAAAATATTTATTTGGCTGCACCCGGACTTAGGCAGGGCATGCGGGATTATCAGTCTTCATTGAGGCAAGAGGGATTTTAGCTGCAGCGTGCAAACTCTAGTTGTAGCATGTGGAATCGAGTTCCTTGACCAGGGATCCACCCCAGACCCCCTGCATGGGCAGCATGGAGTCCTAGCCACTGGGCCACCAGGGAAGTCTCTGTCCTTCATATTCTAAAAAGTGTCTTTCAAGGACCGGTAGTTTTAGTTTTGATGAAGTTCAACTTATCAAATTCTTTTTGTAAGGTTCATGGATTTTTTTTTTTGTTTTTTTTTTTGGTCCTAACAAATCTTTGCCTTCCCTAAGGTCATGAGGCCTTTTTCCCTATATTTTCTTCCTGAGCTTTTATAATTTTACCTTTTATATTTAAAGGTCTCTAATTCACTTAGAAATGGTGTAAAGACAAGACTAGGGCTCTTTTTTTTTTTTTTTTTAAAACATATAGCTATCCAATTGTTCTAGCACCATTTGTTGAAAAGATTAGGAAAAAAGAGAAGAGTGCCTCAAAGACTCATTGGCATATAACTAAAGATCTGAGATTATCAGAGACAGAGCAGATTTCTGAAACAGATCTGAGATTATCAGAAATAGAGCAGATTTCTGAAACCATGAAGGCCAGAAGAAAGTGGGACAGTAATTTTTAGGTGTTGAAAGAAAAGAATTGTCACTTGGAATCCTTCATTTAGGGAAAAAAAGATCCTTCAGGAATGAAGGGGAAGTCTAGATATTCTCAGATGAAGAAAAACTAAAGAGACTATGCTTTCGCAGATTTACCCTGAAAGAATGGCTAAAGAATGTTCTTGGAATAGAAAGCAAACAATAGAAAAAGAAATCTTAGAACTCAGTGAAGAAAAAAAAAAGAACAAAGGAAAGAATAAAACATGGGTAAATATGAGAGAATTTCCTTCTCCTCTTGAGTCTTCTGAATTATGCTGATGGTCAAAGCAAAAACTGAAACATTGATGAAGTTCTCAAAGTGGAGAGTAGAGGGATATACATGTTGTACAGTTTCCCTACTTGATTCAGTCTGGTGAAATGTCAAAAAGAGTGGATTGTGATAAGTTATGCATAATGGATTACCTAGAGCAACCACCAAATATCTATGCAGAGAGCCATACTAAAAAATGATACAGATGAATCAAAATGGAATCCCCTTCAAATGTCTAGGTAGCTCATAGGAAGGCAGGGCTTGATATAGACAATGACTTGGAGGGATCTCAAGGCTGTTATACTCATTGAAAAAAGCCCATTTTAAAAGACACACAGTACGGTTCTATTTATATAACAATCCCAAAATGACAAAATTACAGAGCTGGGGAATAGGTTAGTCATTGCCCAGGGTCAGGGATGGTGGGGGAGGGATGGTGGTGTTACTATAAGGGGACAAGGCAGATCTTTGTGGTCACAGACAGACCTGTATCCAGACCTTGAGGTTACCTGGATCTACACGTGATTAAACATCGCAGAACTATGCGCGCACACGATACCAACGTCCAGTGTGTTTTCTACTCTCCCCACAGTGGGGCTTACCTCCGTCATGACCACCTCCACGCACGTCCATCGTTCCATCAGCTGCCTCTCTCCTCAGCTTTGCTCCCATGCTTCCAAATGCTCTTGAGACAGTTCTAACTGGCTGTTCTCTTGCTACTGTACTCTACATGTATCTCAAACGTGGCTCCTCCTCCCCTGAACCTTTCTACGTCTGCCATCTTTCTACCTGTTGCCCACAGCCAACACCAATCATCCTTAGTCTTCTCTCTCCCTGGCCTCCCCATACCGACCACTTCATCTGTCTTAAAGGATTCTTTTAAAAAATAAAAAAGTTTCATTCTTATTCTCTCTATTGCTAGTAGAGTTCTGGACCTCACAAACTCTTGCTTGAAACTTGATGAGAAACCTCCTACTGGACTACTAGGCCTCCAGACTCTCACCAATCTTACTGAGCCTCTAGAGTAAAATTCAGAATATCCTTTGACATGAAAGCTGAAACTGTACACAGGACGAGAGTGGGAAATCTAGAGATCTGTCTAGAAGTCAAAAGAGATATTTCTCCAAAAGCAGTTAGACATGTTTACTTAATTAAAAATTCTCTTTACACTGTCATACAACTTAAGAGGTGATATTGTGTCTTTCTCTCTCAGTAGAAGTGCAAAATACATACCTTAACTCTACGAGCAATGCTGAGGAACCGACAAGTTTTATCATAAAGTTCTTCCAGATTTTCTCTGTCCCAGTAGAAATCAGGAGTGATCAAGAAGTCTGAACTCAAGTTTATACGGTGTCTTAAGAAAAGGAAAATCATAACTTTTAATTTGTATCTTTGAATTAAAAAATGATCTCTATTTTCTTTTTTGAAGATATTTATTCATTGATTGGAGTGTAGTTAATTTACAGTGTTGTGTTAGTTTTAAGTGTACAGCAGTGATTCAATTATACACACATAGATACATCTCTCTCTCTCTCTCAATATATATATATATATATATATATTCTCTTTCAGTTCTTTTCCATTATAAGTTATTACAAGATACTGAGTATAGTTCCTATGCTACACAGTAGGAACTTGTTTCCCTATTTTATATACAGCAGTGTGCATATGTTAATCCCAAACTCCTAATTTATCTCCCCCATCCCCACTGGTAACCACAAGTTTGTTTTCTATGTCTGAATTTATTTCTGTTTTGTAAATATGTTTAATTTCTTATTTGTATGGCATTTTATAAAAACAGTTTTGAATGCTGATTCTTATAATACTTCTGAGAAACATGTAAACAAAAAAATTTCAAAATCTGCAACCAAATTAATTCAATATTTACACTGACAGTTATGAACCCGATAAAAGAAAACCCAATGTAAAAAATTTTGAAGCTTCTTTTTTCATTCAGGTTTGTTACACATGCATGCATGGGTGTGTGTGGATAGGTATTCACATGACTACTGGTTTGCTCAGTACCTTCCAGTGTTTGATTAAACACTGGATAAGCAAATTCTCTTTCTACCCTTTTACATATGAAGCCTGAGCTTGTTTTTAAAAGAAAATTTACATTGTAGAAGTAACACATAAATAGTTTTTCACTATAAAAAAGAAAAACCCTGGAGAAGAACCAGAAAACCCTGGTAGGCCCTTTACCCTAATACCACAACTCAATTCCTTTAGGCCCTGCCAACACTCTGCTGTTGTCCTTCAGGATCTGCTTCTTTGCACACACACCTACATGTCTGGTAGTATGTATACACATCAAGAGGCATATGAATATTTATGCTGTTTGTCTACAAGTGGGATCATACCATATCTGTAATTTATGACTTAATTTCCCACCCGATATGACCTGCCACATTTCTACTATATCTCTTCATAGACTCACCATATTCCTTTGAATAACACATAAGCACTCTTACTGTAAAAAGAAGAAAACTTAGGATAAGAACAGTAAGGCTCTATAGAAACTATTCACAAACCTAAACATATTTAGTCCTAACTTCTGAGTTTTGATAGAGTAATTCACGATATGGAATTCTGCTCGCATCATCAAGAGCAGAGGAGAGAGAAGTCTCTGTATCCCACTTCTTAGTGAGCTCGAGGCTTTACATGGGCTGCAGGATGCTCCTGACTTAGGGGTTTTTATTTTTGTTGGTGTCCTGAGCTGGGGTCCCTGAGCTATGAGGAGGGCATGGGTGATGGGACGCTGGCCCCCTTCTCCTCGCCAGGCCAAGTTTTACTATCTAAGGAAAATGTGGAACAACAACCCTCAGGTATACTACTGACAACAAACCCCAGTCACTCATCCCACACACGGAAGGGCTGAAGCACCAAGAATGCTGCCTAGTGAGAAAAACACCAAGATTCAGGATGTTTCACTCCATGAATCCTGGAAAAACTACAAGAATAAAATAAACTGAAGGCCTTTTAACTTAATTTTAAATGATGCACTATTGTACTTCATCAGTTTGAAGACACTGTTCTTCCCATTTTTAACATCTCTGAAAACGGAGGCATCTTTAAAAGTGATGAGGTCTTACAGGTGGCAATTGTGACTCAGCTGTTATTGCCTTAGACAACTTACTTCCCTCATGTTTTCCTTTTTATGTATGCCTGGGAATACATAAAATGTGATAAATCTACATCTAATAAGACTAAAAGAGCTATTTCAGGAAGCGCAAAATTAAAATTGTGATAAAAAAGCATTGTCTCATATGCTGGCTGGTAGCATTTTCACTTTCCTATGGCATCTTACGGTGTCTCAGAGTCAGCGAAAGATGATACATCACATTTCTGCAGCAATTAGGTCTATTCAGAGGTATGATGCTGTGACAGACTTGTACTGAGAATTCCCATTGTTCAAATTCTATAATGTGTCTTTCCACCTCTGGAGAACACCTACTGTACTCTCCAACGGAGGTTTATTGTAGATTAATTGTGGTCTCTCTTGCCCAGACAGAATTTCTTCCAGTAAAGTCCTAACACAGTCCAGCTGCTTCTAATGGGTCAGAGTTGTTCATGCTTATAATGAATGAAATAAAAACAGCTGCAATTCCCATTAAGGTACAAATGCTTGCTCTTTACTGTACAGGGATATTTTCTGCTGATTGTTAAATATATGAAGTATATCACTTACAGAGAAAATTTTACCTTAGGGCAAAGAGTTCACCCATTTTCTGCATAACTTCCTCATGAGATAGTTTCACTTTCTTCCCAGCTTTTAAAGCCTATTTGGGAGGGGGAGAAATAGATACATACATACACACGTGTCCCTTCTCACTAGCATGTTCTATGATGTACATTCCTAATCTCTTATTGAAAAACCAGGGGCTCTTTTCCCACGTATGACTATTCCTCCATAGTAAAAACAAAGCTAATTACAGTAGGCATGGTTTTTAACATATGTAGTTTGAAATTCTGATATAACTATAGATGCATTTTTCATGCTACTACTTTTCTCAGAACTTGTCAAAACATTTGTTTCTTTAATCGAGAAAAGTGGTCACAATTTCCTTGACAGGAAACATTTCATTTTATTTCCTTTCAATTCAGTTACATTAAAAATATTATACCATTAGAGAAAGCTAATTTGAATTTTGGCTTCCCAGGTGGCTCAGTGATGAAGAATCTGCCTGCTTATGCAGGAGACACAGGTTCGATTCCCTACCCATTCCTGGGTAGGGAAGATCCTCTGGAGGAGGAAAGAGCTACCCACTCCAGTATTCCTGCCTGAAAAATTCCTCAGATCGAGGAGCCTGGTGGGCAACAAGTCCATGGAGTCACAAAGAGTTGGACATGACTGAGCGACTAATAAACACACAAAATTTGAATTTTAAGTTTTAAAAGGTTTCTTACTTTATCATTTTATATGTAACTGGATTTTTTTTTCTGCTTAAATTCAAGGTAGCTTTCTTACCATTCATTACTAGTTTGTTGTACTTCTAAATTCATTATTATAGTGTGAAATTTGTATTTTTCCCCAATAGAACTCAATCTTCGAAAACAAGCATAAAATTAGTATAATTACCTCTGGAATTGACTGAATAGATTCAACAAATTTATCCAGTGATGCTTCCCAGATAGCAAGTTTCACTAGAGAAAAAAGATTAACGATGGAACATTTATCATCACATTTCTACAAAATGCAAAACTGCAAGTACCTTCACTGCCATTTAACAATAGTTTAAGAAGCAGATGTCCAAAAAATATGAAACTGACATTTTAGAACAGTTACTTATTATATTACAGAAGAGAGCACTATGTAGAAAGAGCTAGAAGACAGTGAGTCAGTTTCCAAGCTCTGCTGGCAGATCAAAGCTACACTGGGTAAAATCCCTGATTTTCTCATACTACATCTCAGAGGCCCAGAGGACGAGCTACGCCCTGGAATGAAGGGTGGCTCTGTAGCTGGGGCAGGAACGAGACTCTCCTGGCCTTCCCTTCCGCTCCTCTGGGCAGCGGGTACAGCTCAAAAGTCCCAAAGCCTCCTGGCTGGTATGCACAAGCCATCCAAGCAGCCTGCTATAGACTGGTGGCAGGAACCTTTCTTGGAGAATTTCCGCAGTTTCATACAGGTGTATGGATCTATCCGGAAAAACTGAGAGCCACGGTGACCCTCTGTCCCATTATTGTGAAGAACCAGGGTGTACTTTTCTACAAAGAGGCCTGTGCCCAATCACACAAGGCTGAGCTTCTCTGCCTGGATTAGAGACAGCCTAAGACCAGCAATCTCAGACAGAAGCGGAGAGAACAAAGGGAGTGATGATAACAACAGCAACAATAATATAAAAGTATTCTTGGACAGGTAAGCTATATCAATACAATTAATTGTAGCAATTAATTAACTATACAATTAACTGTAGCATGGATACTGTATTTTATACTCTATATATTCTTTTGGAATTAAAAAAGAAGAAATTATAAGGCTGTGCTGAAGTACTCTGAAAATATGACAAAGTCTACTAAATCCTTTAACTTCCTGGATGAGATGAACACTATGTGATACCTTCTCTGATAAGTAGCAGTAACTTACCTGAGAGGCAAAGGGCATTTGAGAAAGCAAATTTCTCTAGAATGGCGTCATCTAAATCCAGCTCTGAATTTAACCGGATTTCCCCTCTGTGAAGTTTTGACTGCCCCCTAAGGAAAAAAGAAAAAGCATTTTCTAAATCTTGAAAAGTACTTTCTCTCTTCTGAAAAAGTCACCTTATAATCTTTCTAGAGGTCATTTTGGCAATTTGTATCAAGAGTCTCACAAATGTTCTCATACCCTATGATCCAAGTAATTTCACTTCTAGGAATTTATCCTAAGGAAATAATGAAAGATGCAAAGAAAGATCTGTGTACAGAAAACTTTTTATGGTCAAATGTTTAATAGTAAGAAATTAGGAAAGAAACTGAGTGTGCAAGGAGAACAGTTCATCTACAGGAATTCGGCACAAAAGTAAACAAGCATGTTTTGAAAGGATATTTAGTAGAAAAGGGAAAATGGTTCCAATAATTTGCTAAGTGAAGAAATGCTGAATATATAACTATACGCAGTATAATCTAAAATGATGCTAATGTGGTGGGGATGCGGAGGGAGACTGGGAAGTTATGAAAGATTAAGATGTAGATGTAGACAATTCTAGAATGACTGGGGAGGTAGGAAAGGAAGGGAATTTGGGGATATAAGCATCATAAGCAAAGAGGAAAGGGACAGGCTAAACCTTCA
>SJXQ01006110.1:282808-406648 GCA_006408695.1 Aepyceros melampus
CCAGAAGACACGACAAAGAGGGCAGGGCTGATGAGACGCTCTATGAAGGAGCTCGGCCCACACAGAGTGAGACAGCAGGCACCTGGGTCACAGGCAGGACTCGCACACCCACCGCGTTGGTGGAGGCGAGGATGGTCTCTTCTGA
This sequence comes from Aepyceros melampus, assembly GCA_006408695.1. NCBI lineage: Eukaryota > Metazoa > Chordata > Mammalia > Artiodactyla > Bovidae > Aepyceros > Aepyceros melampus. The sequence goes on from SJXQ01006110.1 coordinate 282,954, forward strand.
TGAAACCAACTCCAGGACTGAGTCAAGGACTTGAATCTCTAGAGACTGGGAGATGGGAGTGCGTGTGTGCACACCTACAGGTGGGCAGGGGACAATGCCTGGTAAGTCACAGTGCAGGCTGGAGGCAGACTATGGGAGGGGAACTGATGGGAAACGTGACCACAAGGCTGTGGGCTTAATGACGAATAAAATGAGCAACAATTCTACTGGCTCCTCATCTGCCACGTCCCTGGCTCACACCATCGCTTTCTTCTGCACCCACCGTGGGCCTGGGTCCTCACTCATGAGCCAGGTGCCAGGCGTCTCTGAAGCTCACCCGAGAGCTGGTTCGCCGCAATCCCGGCGACTGTGTCGGATGAAATGATACAGGAAAGCTCATCGCTGGCAGTTGGCACCTGGCTCTTAGCCCATCTCCTCTTTCTATAGCTGGTGTCTCTTCCAAATTTCCCTAAAGCTCTGACTGTGTCACTTCCTTTCTCAGCACCAAGACTTTCCACCCCTCACTCTCACATTCTACCAGGCAGGTACCTCCTTGAGAATAAAGACCTTTTAATCATGTTCCCACTGCCTGCTCTCTCCACCCTAACATCTCTCCTCATTTTTGTGCCTTGCTGGGACAGGAAAATCAGCCAGGATGCTGTCTGCCCATACCTTTGACCTGAGCAGGTACAGCAGCCCCCACTTCTTACAAGCACCTCCATTCCTGCGAGTGGTTCCCTTAGAGCATCCCCTCATTATACTTAATACTTTTTATACTCAAAATCAACAGGAAAAAAGCAAAAAGAATTTACTTAAGAAAAAAAACGTTACTAGAATAATTTGACAGGTTCATTCTGACAAAGGCACACTACTTTTTTTTACTGATTTTGGCTATTTAGGAAACATTATTTTGGGGTTATACTATCTACTTGTTTTAATTCACGGGTAGCCTGAGAAGTTAAAAAATTGTCTGTCCACTAATATTAATTGCTTTGGCTTTCTGTCTGTATTAATAGCTTTTTTCCTCAAAATTTGTCTCCAAATTCATAAAGACTTGATCTTCTCTATTGCCTTCCCAAGTTATTTCAAGTGCCTGTTTCGTAAATTTGATGAAAAGGTGCTTACTCTGTTTTTGTGTAGTTAAGCTCTTCATTTTCCCAGTGAACCAATGCAATTTCATAGGGCTGAATTTCATGTTTTTCTAGAACTTGCATCACCTGCTTCATCTAGAAGAAAACGAAGATTAACCTGAAATTATCCTGACCCCCTCAGTGATGGTTATAACATTTAAAAAATTACATTTAATGAGGTTTGTTTTGTTCTTCAGGTTTTAAGGAAAAAGCAAACTCATGGTGACCCTAGACTAACTGGAAGGATACATCCATTTGCTATTACATTTGGAAAACACAGGGGACCTTAAAGAGGAAAACAGAAACCACCATTCTCCCACAGCCCAGAGGAAACCACAGCAACATTATGGCTTGTTTTCTTTAAACTATCACACACACACACAAATTGTTTAAGTAAAACACCTATAAAAATTTAAACAACACGGAGTTATAGAAAGTGATAATCTCTCTATTCTCCTGCATTCCTAATCCCTGAAGGTAATCATGATTAAACTTGGTGCATATCCTTCCAGACGTCCCCCACATGTAAATATACGTATGTTTAGTTTGCTTTTTATATAAATGGGACGGTACCGTACATACAAACATTTTCAATGCTATATCCTGAATGGAGGAACCACAATTGATTTAACCATTCTAAATGTCCATTCATCGGGGACTTTTTGCTCCTCTCCACTAACACAGTGTCACACACACCAGCCTGATGCATGTATCTTCAGGGCCTGTGGAAATATTTCTTCAGGATTTGTTAGATCAGAAAACACACACGCTTGTAACTGTGGCACGTAGGATGTTCTCTCTTCACTGTGGCACACGGGATCGACAGTTACAGCACGTGGGATCTTTCTCTTTTTAGTTGTGGCAGGCGGGATTTCTAATTTTAGAATCCAAAGATTTACGAAAGCATTCTTAAAAAATTACTGAGTACTGTCAGCCTTTTACATCTTTGCAACTTCAAATAGCCAATTTGGGTTACATTTTTCTTGTATATATTGCTCGTCTCTATTTCCTTTTCTCCAGGAAACCCCTCCTCAGTCTCTTTCCTCCCACCCCCTATGTGTGTGGGTACCTCCTTTTAGTAAAGCTGGGATTGTATGAAGCACACTTTCAGTACAGCTCTGGTATTATATCGGTTATAGTTTGTAACCTGCTCTTTTAATTTAACTGTATCATGTGCTGTGCTGTGCTTAGTAGCTCAGTCTTGTCCAGCTCTTTGAGACCCCATGGACTGTAGCCCGCCAGGCTCCTCCGTCCATGGGGGTTCTCCAGACAAGAATACAGGAATGGGTTACCATGCCCTCCTCCAGGGGATCTTCCCAACCCAGGGATCGAACTCAGGTCTCCCACATTGTAGGTGGATTCTTTACCATCTGAGCCACCAGGGAAGCCCACCAGGCAATCGCCAGGAACAGGCTTTTTTCCCCACATGACTTTGAAGTGCTAGATTCTACCCAATGGACAGTAGACTTTATTCAACAGATCTACTTAACAAGCTTTCTCTTATTATTATGTGTTTTGGTTATTTCTCATTTTTACTATTGTAATAATATGTTGAACATTTCTGTATATCATTCATCACCTATAATGTGATTATTGTCTTTGGATAATTTTCTAGATGTAAAATTGCTGAGTTAAACATAAAGTTTTGATGTGTATTACCAAACTGCCCCTGAAAAGGCTGTATTAAACAAATCCTGATTGGTATATTAAAGAAATGAATTCCAGTGAGTGAAAATGTTCTAGAAAACTTGATCTTGATGTAAAATAAAACTCAGGGCAGCCAGCTTGCAGTTAACTGTGTGAACACTTCTCATGTAGGCTATTATGTGAGAAGTACACTTCTATCTGCAGCGTAGCTAGGATTCTTCTGATTCCCCACAAATCGGTGTGTGCCCAGAGAATGGAAAATGTAGGCAATCTGTAGTCAAAATGACAATTTTGGAAGATGACAGTGTTAGGATCAACATCACGTAACGCTGAGCAAAGATACTGAAGACTACCTGTCATTTTATCATACAATGGCTCAGGTTATTGAGGGCTAATTAACAATTTATTCTCAGAAAACTAAGTTTTAATACTTTTGCACTTTATTTATACTTACAGTTTGGTCTTTCACATTCCAGAACACAGCAGCTCCTTCCCTGATTTAAAAGAATAAACTTAGTTAAAGGTGGAATACATTCTTCAGGGCCACACACAGAGTCATGCTTTAGGTAGCTTCTAGAATGTATCTAGAATGCCAATCTAAAAAAATATGATTTATTACCGATTTGACATGATGACCCCTGGATGGATATGGTAAACAAATGCTATTTTTTGAACTTTTGATTAAAAAATTTGACCCCTCAAAAATTCATGGATTTCTCAAGTGGTCTGCAGAGTAACTATTATTGTAATACTACATTATTTCACATATCTAGGTTGTTTCATAACTGGATTCAGTTTTTTTAAAACATTCTAAATTCTTTATTTTGTATTGGGGTATAGCCGATTAACAAACAACGCTGGGATAGTTTCAGGTGGACAGCAAAGGGACTTGGCCAGACATATACATCAGTAACATCTACGGAAAAACCCCAAAGAACTTCTTGGCCAATCCAATAAAAAGAACTCCTTGGCCAACTTCTTGGCAATCTGAGTTCTAAGAGTTACACAGGGTCTACGTGGGTGCACACTGGAGGGACACCGTTCGTACAAGACTAGCAAAGCCGAACGAGAAAATGAGAGGAGGAGATACAGCAGAGGAAACACCCCAGCTCCGGGAGAAGGTGTGAGGCAGGCATGCGAAGTTGCAGAATAAAGAGCTAGCGGTGTGAGTGGCTATACTTGAGGGTGGGTAGGGGGCACTCGGGTTAAAGCTGGCAAGAGACAGCCCTGGAAGGAACTTTGTGCTGTGATCAGGAGTTTGGTCACATTCTGTGGAATTTTAAGGAGGGTAGTGTAGTGATCAGAATTACCTACTGTCAAATTATCCTGCCTACAGACACACAGACTGGCAAGAAGACAGGCAGTGAGACCAGGCAGTGAGTGAGCTGTGGCAAAAGGCCAGGGTAGGGTCTCAGGACACCGACTGGAGAAGGTATTGAAGCAGCCAGAGCACTAGCTCAGAGAAGCACCTCCAGGCAGACGAGGGGTCGCAGGAACTGCACGGTATGGGGCTCAAGCCCTGTGTGACTACGTATAACTAACAGGCACCTGAAACAGGCCTGGTCCAAACTGAGAGCTGCAGTAAGTGGAAAACAGGAAGAAAAGGAGGATATAAATCTCATCAATTGTGGACTGGTTACATGTAGAAATGAAAATAGTTTCGATATGCTGGATTATATAAAATGCACCAGTAAAATTAATTTTAGATAATATATGATGCTATTAGTGCTATTCAAAATTAAACTCATCTTTTTTTTTTTTAAACTAAAGATGTGGCTATTAAACAATGTATCATTATGTACGTGGCTTGCACTTGTGGCCTGCATTGTATTTCTACTGGATGGTGCTGATCTAGGGGACCTCAGAAATCCAAATTCCTCACTCGAGTCAAAAGGGACGTGATTCTACTCAGACTAAATGCTGAACCTGATTATGAATCACCACAGACACAAAGACAGGGCTGCCATTATCAGCAATTGTAAGAACTAAGACCACAGAAACGTCTCCAAAGTCTGTATTCTTATGGATGCTCCATGTATTTCTGTCCTGCCACCTATCAGTCCTTTGTGGCTAATTCACTTCAATCCCTCTGACCTTTGGTTTCCTCAGCTGGAAAATGGAGAGCAAGAAAAAGACCCTCTTCAAGTGTTGTGAGGATAACATTAGATGATTTCAAACGGTTTCTACTATCATTACCATGCCTACTCAGCTGCTCCAGAGTATTTGGTGTTAAAACAACCATCAGAGAAAAGGAATGCTTGTGTGTGGGGCAGGGTCCCAGGCTGAAGTCTCTGGAGAGGTAAGGTGGTAGAAAACTTTAGCTGAGGAGTTTCAGATGGAGAAGAGAGAAAAGGAAGAAAATGGCAAGGAATAAAAGACAGCAGGGCAGGTAGCATGTATACCTGAGAAGGGGCCCTGAAAGCTGAATGGGAAACACCATACTTACATGTTCTCAGTGGGTGAAATCCCAGATTTATATATAAAGATAAGCACACTCCAAGTTACTCGAGTGGGCCTCTGTTGATGACCGCAACCAGAGCCTCCTTCAGCCTCTTGCTCTCAGGCAGGCCAGACGTGGGGGAGGCCATCAGTTCCCTCAATCCCTGCATTCTGCAGAGCCCCATTATTTCCAACAATGGTTCCTGACTTTAGCCTTGTCCAAGGCTCTCTTCTGATCACATGTTAAGTGGTGCCCTTTGCTGTCATGAATCATGCATGGTATAAATGACTTGCACAGATGATACAAAGATGACATCGTGCTGAAAGTTAGCTTAGAACACAAGGAATGAAAAATCCTGATATCTTCCCTGGGGCAGGGGGGTGGAATTCTTTACTTTATAAGAGGATTTGCCAGCAGATGCCTAAAACTACCAAACTCTCCTATTCAAGTAACAGCCAAAGGATACATTTTAATCACAAATCCTGAACACATTTACTGCTAAGAGATGAGGTATACCTGCATTTTAAGGACCCCATTACCTGGCCACACAGCCCACCTCCCACTGCGGCTGCTCTCCTGTCTTACCTGAAGAAGAATATTGTACCAGGATCACCTTCTTTTGCAGACTTTTCCACACCCATCACCAGAATGTTTGCTGCATCTGTGATAAAACAGCCAAAAGCGATGTCACAAGGTGACACAAGGTTTAAGGGTCACTAACAAAGTGCTTGTGATCATTTCTTCACACGCCATGAAGTGCTCTGCAACACACTCACTTTCTACTAAGGTTTCTGAAAGTATTTAACACGATAAAATGAGAAGACCACAGGAAATTGCTTGAACAAAATATTCAACAACCTGTGACACTATTATTAGAGCTATTTAAAACTCAATCTTGCCCATTTTGATTCAGTAATCACTAGTCCAGTTGATAATTATTAAAGGCTCAGCTTCAGTATGACTATGGTTCAATAATTTGGGAGCAGGGTGAAGGAGGGATGGACTGGGAGCCTGGGGTTAGCAGATGCAAACTATTCTATAGAGAAGGAATAAAGAACAAGATCCTACCAAATAACACAGGGAACTATGTCCAATGTCCTAAGATAAACCATAATAGAAAAAGAATATAAAATGGAATCACTTTGCTCTACAGCTGAAATTAACACACTGGAAATCAACTGTACTTCAATTTAAAAAGAATTAAACTTTTTATAAATAATTTAAAATAAAAGTTGAGGGCAATTAATATATTCTCTTCCTTTAACTATAATTTTATTAATAATATAGTTTTAATATTCTCAAACTGCTCATTCTGCTGAATTTTAAATTATATTGTAGAAAGTGTGGACAATAGAAAACACAGAGACAAAGATACTTGCCATTTAAAAACATATATAATTTCAAAGTCAATCATGAGAACTACCATAGCAGTCATCGGTAGCTATTAAAATATTTTAACATTTTAAACATTAAATATTACATACATAAATATTCACCAATAAGTACTTTGTATATTATTTTAGTAGTATTTATTATAATTAAATTTCTAACATAAATTATAAATAACACATTAATCTATCAATTAATAAACATACTAATATTAATATGCAAATTTCTGTGTAATTTCTTAGCCTAAACTTAGGATCCTCATTAGAGTTCCTGATAGAGGTCGGGGAATGGAGGATTCAGGTAGAGACCACATCCTGAACTTTGGTGTACTCACACTTCCCTGAGTACTGATACTACATCGATGGATGAGGGCAAGGTTCACACATACAGTGGAGACCACCACAAGTGAAACAGGGAAGGTCCAGGGCAGCAGAATGGGGTGAGAAGCCAAGTCTGTGATGCACGTGACCACACTGCTGACAGCCTCTGCAATCAGCCAAGAAGACCCCAGGGCAAGTTTTCATCTTGGGGGCCCTGGACACAGCTGTTTTTCTAAGTCAATTGTATTTCTTTCTGGCACCAAATAGTCTGGTCAGATCATCAAGGCCAAAAAGCACCATGACATTTCAACTGTTTCTTACAGGGTCAGTGACTTTCAAAATTTTTCTCTGTAGCAGCGAGGTTTTCCACCTTCTATTTTTGCTGCTTTGAGGTCAATTCATGAATCTTCCAAAGTGTTCCAAGTCACTTATTTTTTCATGTATTTCTCAAGAAGTGTTCCTCACACTACCCTACAACCCTCAGTTTAATTCTCCTTTTAAATATTGTGTTTATCTTTTAATTCTGTTAGTTTAAAATATTTCTATTAATTTTATGGTTCTTCTATAATACTGATAACTTTTAAATGTGACAGAAATAAAGTGGCATGGCCTTTGATCATCCCAGATAATGATCCTATAAATAAAGCTGAATAAACCATACTGATTTTCTTTTTTTTTTTTTAATTAATTTTTATTTTTTAGTTTGTTTTGCTTTACAATACTGTATTCGTTTTGTTCATACTGATTTTCATCTCTGTCATCTGTATAAAGAGATTTAACACCCCTTTTAAAATACAGTTGTTTAAATTGAAAATTAAACCTAAACAAATGTATATTTCAGACAGTTATCATAGGAAATTACTTTCTAATACATTTTAACATACTTGGCCCCTGGTTCAAGGAGATGTACCTCGAGGCAAGCTGGTCACTTCAATGTACCCACGGGACGTCAGATCTTGAGAGAGGCTTCCAAGTTGATACTCATCTGCGGTGGCAAACGCAGTGCACTGCATCAGGTCCTGCACCAGGGAGAGGAACACGACCTGGGTTACTAAGAGGTCACATTACAGGGAGGACTCTGGGCTGCAAAGCTGGCAGGCGAGCCTTTTCTCCAAACATCTCAAAGATTCGGACAAGGGATGTGAAAAAGACGGAGAAAAAGACATCACAGGGAGGCAAATTTCAGCTCAACCTATGCAAGAACTCTCTCCTGCTAGTCAAAAGATGAAATAGCCTAGATGAAAATGGAACCAACCCCACCGGTTGTGCTTCAAGCATAGACTGAACAAAAGATGAGAGAGAGGATTAAGGGATCGTATGGGCGCCAGGATGAAATGATATTTAAAGTCTGTCCAACCTTGAGTTTCCACAGCTCTTTCTCCCAGCAGCATTATTATTTGAGGTCATCTGGTAATCTGCCACTAGCCTTGAACAGGCAGAGATTAGTCTGTATCTACAAAGGTTTTTTTGCTCTGGTTAACTTCACTCTGGTTGAAAGTTCTCCAAATCTGAGAATGAGTGCAGGTTTGGAGGTGAGTGCTTTGGCTTCTACACTAGGAGTCTCATTTGTGTGTACATGTAAGTATTTATGTTGTGTTTGTACAGCACACACATGGCAAGCATATGGCCCAGGACATGGTGTTTTTGTCGATCTGTAGGTCACAAGCTATCAGTGAGTCCTGATGTTGATTTACTTGGCCCAAACCTGCTTAAAAAAAATAGAATGAAATAGAAAATATTAGAGTCCATAATTCATAGTCAGGGTAACTTTTATTTTATGATGTTTTCTGTCACATATATGTCTTTGTAGGTATGCTGGGTCACTACATAGAAGGTAAAATAAATTCCTCACTATTGAATGTGGTCAATAAAATTCAAAGCTACGGGCAGAGGTAGAGGTGCTCAGAGGTCAGGCACAGAATTAGATTCATTAAGGAAAAAAAAAACTCAGAACAAGGTTGTGAAGTTTACACAAGCTGATGAACGTCAACTGCTCAACCATGACAAGCACAAATGTTTAACATTTGTTACAGTTGTCATTAGAGCACAGACATACGCATGTTTGTGTTAGGCGCTCAACTGTGTCCAACTCTTTGCAACCTCATGGGCTATAGCCCCATCAGGCTCCTCTGTCCATGGGATTCTCCAGGCAAGAATACTGTAGTGGGTTGCCATTCGCTTCTCCAGGGGATCTTCCTGACCCAGGGATCGAACACCACATCTTCAGGCTTCAGGCTTCTACATCACAGGCAGATTCTTTACCATCTGAGCCACTGGAGACATATATGGTTAAACCATCAAATTGCAAGAGGGTTAAAAAGTCTATCAAGTAGTTTACATCTGGATTTTCATTTGTTCATAATTTTATATTTCACTATCCACCTGTCAGAACATTAGTGAGTCTAGTGCCTTTGGTACATATGGTGCTTTGGCCCAATGTTGGTCAAAAGAGTTTTATGAGTCTCTAAATCAAAATGTATTCCGAAGATTTACTCATCTTGGCTCCTAATTTCTTTCCCTTTCTGTTACATTCCTAATATGCAATTTAAGAAAAGTAGCACATACATTCCTTCCTTCCTCCTACTTTTGTTACCTAACTCCTGGCCCTTTCTCAAGAAATGACTTCACCCTGCTTTGCCTCTTCTTCCATCTGTTCTAATGTGTGGTTTAAAAAGCACCAGAAGAATACACGGAGGACCTGCGAAACCTAAAATCAGTAAACTATCCACTCAGAAGCAAAACACTGTTCTTATTGATTTTCACTCAATTAGGGAAAAAAAGCTGAAATTGTTGCCAAATGTGAGGTTAAATGGATGTGGGACCCTCCAGTCGCACACATCTGATAAGCCTGATTCCCAATCATTACAGAGGTAAGAATGCACCGTGGCAAAAACACATGGATCGTACGGTCAGATGAAAGCTGCTTACCGGAGCACAGAAACAGGTTCTGTGCTTAAGATTTAGAACGGCGGGCACTAGTTGTTCTTTTAAGGCTCCGTGGAGTTAACAGGAGCTGGCAGGATATGAGATTAAGGTGACTGAAAGAAAGGAATCCAAGTTAGAGGCCTCAGGAAAGGCCACAGCAGGCAAGCACTACTCTACTGTAAAACCTGACAAACTTCAGTTTGCTACACAAAATCCCAGGGCATCCAGCTGGACGTCAGAGTTCCTTCTGGGGCTGCTAGAGCTGATGTGCTTAGTTTAGGCTGCAGTGGGAAGAGCAGGGCGCATGAAGGAGAAGACAGGAGATAAGAAGAAGATCAACAGCTAGTCCAGGGGAGGGTCTTCCCATTACTGTACTGGAAATGGCACTGGCTGGCTGTCTCTAGCATCAGAGCCTTATGCTGGCAGCCGGGAGGACTACCCAACTTAAGAGTCACCCACACAGTGTTTTCAAAGTCTCAACCAACTGTCAACAATAAATTGCCATTTGACACAAAATCCAGACTTCTAGCATCTTTCGCACCTGGCAGTAACTGACCAGGGTCGAGGAGGGGGCCAGGTTCTGTGGTTGACACTGTCCCTCCCACTCCCTCCTGTCTTGAGCCTGCTTCACCATCACGTTTGTTTTTGATCAGGCCCATCTGTGCTAAAAAAAAAAAAAAGAAAAAGAAAAAACAAAACTTACACTGTTTTACATTCTCAAAAATGGCATAAGTCAAAGCATTCAATCACTACTTGCATGAGAAAATATGTGCTGAGCTCCAGAGAAGCAGGTTATAAATTTTTAAACACAGTCTGTTTTTACTTAGTCATTCCAAGGATCTTTGCAGATTTCTGAAGATGGTCACCTTTCCTTCTCTCGCCATCTCCTATTTAGTTTGGCTCAAAGTTCCAGCCAGTGTCAAGCAGCCTATGGCTCAGCCTACATTACATAAGCTCTGTGGCTCACCACACTACTTTCTGTATCCTCCTTAAACATCGGGACTTGAGTCGGTTTAAGTTATGAATCCTCTATGAATAAATGACTCACAAGGTTTACCAATTTGACCTGTTAGAACTATCTTTGGGGAGTTTTGTTTCCTTTGCTTTTTGATTTCAAGACTGTATTTAAATCCATTTGGTAAAGGGAAAGAGTGTGTGTCATCTTCACATTAACCACCCCCCCCATCATTTAAAGATGTTTTTACTCTGCCAGAAGCTTTTACTTTCAGACATGTCTTTTTCTGGATTTTTAAAAAAAAATAACAAATCATTCTTTTTTGGGCATCAAATACAAATATTAATATAGAGCAAACTTCAGGTTCTAGGATGGGGATCAACAACTTGTTCTTAAATAAATGTGTCAAACCAACCTAAAATTGTTCTTGGATTTACGACTTAAATTTAAGCCTTTCTATTTTAAAGTGTTAAACAAACAAAAACCAAACCAAAGCCAAGAAAACCACTGTGCGCTATGTTTCATTCTTTTGGTCACAGAAAACACATTCCAGCAGGTGGGGCTAGAAATTTATATATGATTCTTGTTTTAGAATATCACACACTCTGACGGAATACTTTTCTTGAAAAAGAAAGTTTATTTTTATCCACGTTCTTTTACTGAAAAAAAAAAATTAAAGTTTTTTTTTTGGGTAATCTTACTTCTATACTACTATGGAGGGAAAATGTACGTTTTCCTGTTATATACAGATTATAGGTGATCGCTTTGCAGCCTTCTGGCTAAGATCAAGTAGAGATTACAGGTCAAAGTTATAAAACAGATATATTTTATATTACTACTATAAGGCTTCTTATGGCCTTCTCTGGTGGCTCAGACGGTAAAGAATCTGCCTGCAATGTGGGAGACTTGATTCTGATCCCTGGGTTGGGAAGATCCCCTGGAGGAGGGCATGGCAACCCCCTCCAGTATCCTTGCCTGGAGAATCCCCATGGACAGAGGAGCCTGGTGGGCCACAGTCCATAGCCTTGCAAAGAGTCAGACATGACTGAGCAACTAAGCACAGCAAGTGTAAGGCTTCAGCTTTTAAGCTTTTTGACTACAACCCATGGTGAGTTGTACAACCTAAAGAAGCCCTTTCACATACACACCATACACAGGCACCCACACCAATAACTGACATGAACACATCAAAGAACGGCATGTACCTTGATCATGAGTGACGCATTGATTCTATTTCATCACACAAGCAAACCGAAGGGGGGAAAAGCAACTACCTACAACCCGCTAGTTAATTTCACAACACACTGTGGTGCTAGCCTGAAGGCCACCACTGGGTGCCTCCCCCTCCTCCCCAGCCAGCGTCCACGCTGCTCAGAGTGGCCCTCATCCTCAGGCATCGTCCTCCTCTAAGACAGGACAGACCACCCAGGAGCACTGTCCCTGTCATGACAAATGATGAGCCAATGGGACGTAGGCTGAATATCTCAACAAGGGCAGGATCTCTGCAAATGGGACCAGATGAAGTGCTGACTCCGACACAGAAGGCGAGTAGACTCATGCAGTCCATTTCAGGTGCTCACCGTGCAGCCGTGGGTAGAAGGCGAGTTCAGGTACACGGATGGGGAACAAGACAAAGCATGTCTCTTTCTGGTACAAAGTAGAGTCCTTTTCTGACTCAGTCCAGAGTGGAGGTACGGGCTCCACCACCAAAGGGGACTGGCCAGCCCTGTGATGCCCACGAGGAAATGGAGGGGCCCACTACTCGGGGCAGACAAAAGCTAGTCTTCAGCCCTGGGCGTCTATTACCTATGGTTTATGTTCACCTGTAAGATCATTAGAAAATAATGCTCCAAAATCACAGTTCCTCAGATCACTTCAGAAAACCTCTTAGAAAAGATTTTCTATTATTTTCCTGTGCTTTCAGAGAAACAACATACTGTTTCTGCTTTTGCAAAACTCAAACTGAAGTCACAGCCACTACATTATGTAACGTGTCCTACGTCAGGACCCAGGAAACAAATGATGCCTTAAATTCAGTGATGGAAAAGAAGTTATTTCTTGCAAGACATTCTTAAGTTTTTCTTTTTTCTTGTTAGACAACATGAAATGTACAACCCAGGAGGATTCCTGCTTTTTCCTTAATCACTGGGCTTCTCAGAACTAAACATTCAACTGGATTATGTATATCAGGTATCTGATAATATCTCTTTTTCTGTTCATGTCAGCTGCTCGCTCTGTTTTAAATGTAATGCTTTTATTACCTCAATGGAAGCACTAAAATTTGAAAATCTACTTCAAATCCTTTCCTGGAAGCAGAAAAAAAAAATTCTAAAGAAAAATAAAAAACAGAATTTAGGAAAATTGCTTTCAAGTCCATGGACAACCCAAAGAAATCATGCCTCTTTGATAATTTACAACCAACAACTATTAAAAAAAAAAAAGTGACATCTCTGACTCTGCCAGACTTTCTTTCGTAAGACACTTGATCCTGCTCTGGGTTGCCAGATATAACAAAAGAAAAAAGGGACTTGATCCTCCTTTTTCGATCTGCTATAATTCAGGTTTCTACACTTAATTTTCTTTCAGTTACTTAAATGCTATATTTCCCGGATGATCACACAGCGAAACAATGTAATTAAAAACTCAAGAGCTACAAAGAAAGGGGTGAGAGTAGAATGAATCCCAAACTCCCACCCTTTATATCCTGGGTTTGAAAGAAACAAAACAAGAATGTAAACAAAGTTAGAATCCAAAACAAGAGTCATTTACCAACCCTGGTGGCTCAGATGGTAAAGAAGCTGCCTGCAATGTAGGGGACCAGGTTTGATCCCTGGGTCAGGAAGATCCCATGTCAGAGGGAATGGAAACCCACTCCAGCACCCTTGCCCAGGCTAGCCCACGGACAGAGGAACCTGGCGGGCTATAGTCCTTGGAGTCACGAAGAGTCAGACACGACTCAGTGACTAACACTAACCAGCCCCTAACTTTATAACCTGAGGATGACAAGGCCTGCACACTTTTTTAAAGGAAGTCAACCTCACAGTAAAAAAAAAAACCCCACAAAAAACACCACCAAATTAAATGCTCAAGGTCTACTCCTCAAAATCAAATTTTAACCTGTTTCGACTCTAACCTGTTTTCCGATAGATTCAAAATGTCTCATTAAATTTTAAATATTCAACACTCCTATTTTTAACGTTGATGACTACAGACATCTAAGATTCCTTTGCTTCTCTTCCATCCTTTTCAGTTTATTAAACATTTATTAAGTAAAAGGCACAGTTTTAAGTATCATGTAAGATACACAGGTTAATGAAGGACTTGATCTTCACCTTAAATATTTACCATTTAGTGGGGAAAAGCAAATTGTAGAGAAATTCCCACAAACCTCATAACAGGGGATAAAAATACCTCCTTCAACCTACAAAGGATAAAAAGCCAAAGACCTTCACTCTGCTTTTTCAATTCTAACTTGCCATGTCCTTTTGCCACCTGCTCCCATGCAGTCATCATCAGCTTATAAGTGCTTACCTGTCTGCACAATTAACTTAAAAATTTTTTTCTTAAACTTAATATAGAATTTCTACAATTTGACTTTTTTTTTTTAAGTGGGGGCTTTTTAATAGCACTATTCCTAAAGTGAACTTAATATCAGTCTTTTCCAAAATTTCCTTAGGCCACTAACTAATCCTTTTATAAACTACATTTTTATATTTAATTGCCTCTGTTTTGCCTTTATACATATGGTGAGTGCATGCTCAGTTGCTCAGTCAGGTCCAACTCTTTGTGACCCCATGGACTGTAGCCTGCCAGGTTTTTTGGTCCATGGGATTTGCCAGGCAAGAATGCTGGAGTGGGCTGCCATTTTCTCCTCCAGGGAATTGTCCCAACCCAGGGATCAAAACCGTGTCGCCTGCATTGGCAGGCGTTCTTTACCACTGAGCCACCTGGGAAGCCCTTTATATCTACCACTAATTCCTCCAGTTACGATGCTGATTCCTTTTGGAGGGAACAGGCTGTACTGCTAGGCTTCAAAGACCCTGAAAGCAGCATTGAGCAGGTGCTCTCCTATGCTGGCAGGGAGGCCAAGTTGGGACACACAGGGGTTCAGGGAGATCATCAGAGAACAGACCGCCACTACCACCCATGTTTTTACCTCGTTCACAGGCAGAACCGGAAGATTGGTCCTAGATGGCTGCCTGGTCCTCGAAGCTTTCAGTGGTCTCTTGATTTTCGGAAAGTCTTGTTTAGAAACTGTTTCCGTGGACACAGATGAGGAATGTCTCCTTAATATTTTTATAAACCACTTAGAACCTAGCAGATTTGGTTTGTGAGTCACTTTCCCGTGAGTACTGACAGAGTTCCTCGTTGGAAGGTGAGCTTTTCCATCTTGGCAACATGCAGTGTTGAATGGAAGGAGTACGTTTGTATTTGATATTTTCTGGTTCATCCGCAGGACCTGAGACTTATTCAAACCACCAGTTGCTGCATCAGGAAAGAACAAATCCAAGTTCTGATTCCTTGTCAGGGCTGTGCGTGCTGCAGTCTCAAATTCCTTAAGTGGTTTTAAAATTTGATGAATAAGTCTTTGGCACTGACATGCTTTTGACAAAATATGGCGAGATCCAGCCAGGGCTCTGAGAAGTCTGGCTGACATTACCATAAACCAAGCTAAAAGACAAGAATTCAAAGTTCAAGCTGAGAAAAAAAAAAAAAAACTTAAAAAAATATATACAAGATGAATGGATAAAGAAGTTGTGGTACATATACACAATGGACTATTACTCAGCCATAAAAAGGAATGCATTTGAATCAGTTCTAATGAGGTGGATCAACCTAGAGCCTATTATACAGAGTTAAGTAAGTCAGAAAAAGAAAGATAAATATCAAATACTAACATATACATATGGAATCTAGAAAGATGGTACTGATGAATTTATCTGCAAGGCAGCAATGGAGAAATAGACACAGAGCACAGACTTATGGACATGGGGGGAGGGGAGGCGAGAGAGGGTGAGATGTGTGGAGAGAGTAACATGGAAACTTACATTACCATATGTAAACTAGATAGCCAACAGGCATTTGCTGTATGACTCAGGAAACTCAAACAGGGACTGTGCATCAACCTAGAGGGGTGGGATGGGGTGGGAGGCGGGAGGGAGGCTCACGAAGGAGGGGACGTATGTCCATCTATGGTTGATTCATGTTGATGTTTGACAGAAAACAACAAAATTCTGTAAAGCAATTATCCTTCAATTAAAAAATAAATAAATTTAAAAAACACATATAATGTTTTCCTGGGTAACAGGTATATTTCTGTAAAACAATTTGCAAAACAGATCCATCCAACTGAAGTCTGCTGTTGTTAGCCACTCAGTCGTGTCCGACTCTTTGTGACCCCACGGACTGTAGCCAGGCTCCTCGGTCCATGGGATTCCCTAGGCAAGAATACTGGAGTGGGTTGCCATTTCCTTCTCCAACTGAAGCCTAGTGAAAGATTAAAAAAATAAATTTTAATGTTTCCATCACCTGGAGTCAACTTTTGGCCTTCTTTCTGCAAGGTTACTAGGACATGAAAAGGACCTCAAAAAAAAAAAAAAAAAGAGGATTCTTCATTTACTTCACTAGCATATCAACTATTTAAAATGAAATTAGTACTTCTAAACCCCTTTATTCAAAATGTATTCAGGGACTTCCCTGGCTGTCCAGTGGTTAAGACTGCCCTTCCACTGCAGAGGGCATAGGTTTGATTCCTGGTCAGGGAACTAAGATCCCCAACGCCAAGGCCAAAAAAAAAAAAAAGTATTCAGCCTTTACAATAAGATTAGCAATGATCTGGGACCAGGGACACATCCATGGAAGACTATAGTTCCTGCCATCAAGCTAATGGTCTCCTGAAGGAGACAGCCGTGTGCAAATGCCTCATTATAACTGAGTGGAGCAGCCCTAGGCCCCACCAAAGAACTACAATAGAAGGTTCCTAAGTCTACATGAAGAGTCTTCAAGCTGATTCTTAAAGGAGAACGTGCTTTTCAGGGTGGGGCTGGGCATGTCAGTAGGACTAAAGGTTGTGAGACATACACACACACACCCCCAACAGAAATACTGTCCGTAAATAATCTCCCCTTATTTACAGTTTAAAACATTTGTTCTTTAAAAGTAAGCCTGGAGGGACTTCCCTGGCCATCCAGTGGTTAGGACTCCATGCTTCCAGTGGAAGGGGGCACAGGTTGGATCCTTAGTTGGGGAACTAAGATCCCATAGCAGGCAAAAAAAAAAAAAGTAAGCTTGTAGTAGTCTATGGGGCCACAGAGTCAGACAGGACTGAGGCAACTTAGCAGCAGCAGCAGTAGGAAATCAATAACAATTGTTTAACAAAGTAACATGCTAGGGGCTGGAAATACAGGTACATAACAACAATCTCAGTACTCACCATCTAGTGGGGGAAACGGTATACTGTGATGAGTACATAACAGTGTTATGTACCAATTGCTCTCGGGTGCAGAGAAAGGAACCTCTGGCTGTGGGTGGATGGGGCTTATCAGAGGTGACATTTGAACTGGGTTTCAAAAGGGCAGAGAGATCAACAAGTCACCACTCTCCCCCCCACCAGGTACACAGTTCACCTGACAACAGCCCGCAGCTCCAGGGGAGGCAGAAGTGGCTGGATCCTGAGTACTGATCCTACGAGCTTCCACCACCAGGGAGAAGGCAGAGCTTTTCATGAGAGACGCACATAGTCAGATACACATCTGAGACACTTATCTGCGGTTAAAACGTAGAGGAGGAATGACAGGGACTAAGGCATTGCTTCCTGAGTACTTGGTACCCAGCAAATCCTCTGCTTCACCTCACAACAATCCTGTGAGGTACTTCACAGGGGAAACGGAGGCTTACTGGGGCGGACTGCTTATAGTCAGCGAGGCAGAGCTGGAAGGAAGCCCCTGGCCTTTCCAATTCCAAAGGAGACACTGAAATCACTGCATATATGTTATCTCCCTTTAAAAGGATGAGGACAAGGATGAGTCCCTGTGATATCTGGGAGGCAGAACCTGCAGCTTTTAACATATCTCCAAAAAAGCAGTTTTATTCCCTGTCTTCATCGCCTCTTCTCTGATATCCCTGAACCCGCTCCAATCGGTCTTTCATTTCTAACACTTCACCAAAACCCATTTGTCAAGGCCAGCAGTGACCTCTGCATCAGACTTCTCAGCCTACGTTTTCCCTCACTGACTAGCAACATGGGATACAACAGACCACTCCCCCGCCTACCTCACTCGCCACTTTCATCCTCACTGGGTGAGCCTTTGTCTCTCCTGCTGGTTTCCCATTCCAAGAATGTATCGCATCAAAGCTCAGAATTTGGGCCACATTTCCTCTCCATTCCCAGCTCCCATTGATCTCCTCCAATCCCAGTTTGATGTAGTTACCTACACACTGATAAATAGCAAATATTTATCCCTAAACTACTCTGACAAGCATGAAAACTGTAACAGGCTCAAAACCGAGCTTCTGAAATCTTCCTGCAAATCTTACTTTTCCCACAGTCTCCCCCGACTCGTGAAGCAGCAAATACATCCTATCTTTGCTAAGGCCCCTCACCTGTAGACCCCTTGGGCGCTTCTCTTCCTTCTCCATACCCAGTCCGGCAGCAGTCCCACTGGCTTGGTTCCGACCGGTCCTCAACAACTCGGCCAGCACCGTGGTCCATGCTGCTGTTTTGCTCAGGGATTACTGTTACAGCATCCGCACTGGGTTCCCAGCTTATGTTCTTCACATTCTTCTGAATGTTGCAACCAGATTTACTAATTTACTAAGTAAGATTCCATCTTCCCTCTTTGTAAAGTTTAATGATGGCCTCATATTTCACTTGAAATAAAAGCTGAAGACCTTAACGTGGACTGCATGGTCCTTCCTTCCCTGGCCTTTATCACGACTCTCATGTCTCCTACAGCTTCCCCCCACCCACCGACTCCTTTTGCTCCAGTCACTCTGGCAACTACCCTTATACTCTTCTCCCAGGTGTCTGTAAACCTATTGATTTCCTCACCTCCTTTAGACTTCTGCTCAAATGCCTCCTAGGCAGTGATATCTTCCTGGACCACTTCATTCAAAATGCATACCAGAGACTTCCCTGGTGGTCCAGTGGTTAAGAATCCATCTTGCAATACAGGACACTTGGGTTCGATTCCTGGTAAGGGAACTAAGATCCCACATGCTGCAGGGAAAAGCAGCTGAGGAGCCCAAACAAAGACCCAGCATAGCCAAAAAGAATCATTAAAGAAGAAAAGAAAAAAGGGACAGCAGCACTAGCTTCCTTCACTTTCTATTTCTCCACTGCATTTAACATCATTTACCAATACTTCGTGTTCTTACTTTATTAACTCACACAAGTTATACACTGAGTTCCTACTATGTGCCAGACATTGTTCTACTTGCTAACACAGCTGAAAATAGACAAAAATCTCTGTCTTTTGAAACTTACATCACGGTGGGGATGACAGATAATACATGTGGTAAACCAGTAACATACACAGTAAATAGTCACAATGCCATAATATATAGTCTTGATGCTACAAAATATACAGTTAAGTAGTCACAATGCTATAACGGGACGAAACAGAAGAGGAAAGGAGATTTTTGTCTCTCTCTCCTGTAGCATATAAGCTCCTTGAGATAAAGAGTTGCCTTCTGTTCAGCTGTCTACTGTGACAAGAGTGCCCAGCACACAATACGGATTCAACTCATATTTTCTGAATGAAATATTCAGAAACATGCATCCCTAAATATGCAATTTCTTGGATGCATTTCCTACTTCTAAGAACACACCAACTAAGAAAACTGTATCAACTAGGCTACAATTCAATGGATAAGAGGCGCTAATCTGGGAGCATGCCTTCCAACTCCTTAAACTGCTCAAAATGATCTTTGCAGTTACCACTGTGCACTGGCTCAAAAAAACGATTCATATGTGTTATGGATGGAATGCTTTTCACTTCCAACTAAGTCGACCAAAGATCACCGTAACAGGCAGGGGATCTCCGCGGTCCCGGTGAAACACGTGACCTAAGAGATTCAGGGCGGTGGGCAGCAAAGGCGGGCACCGCTGTGCGGGACCATACCAGCTCGGAGAATAAGGCAGTGCACTAACCTCTCGGCCGGACGAGAAGAGGGATGCGCGGATCACGCGAGCTTCCGCGGCCCGGCCGCAGACAAGAGAGCGAGCAGCAGCCGCAGCCGGGCGCGCTCCCCGCAGCCCGCCCCAATCCCGACCGGCGAACAGGCAAGCGCCCGGCACTGCGCAGGCGCACAGGGCTCCAGGCCCCTGCGGAGCGTGAGTCGCCCTGTCCACGTGACCGCAGGACCACGTGACTCGTGCCGCCGCGACCCGAGCCGCTCCCTGGTCCCTGAGACGTCCCGGTCCTGCTTGCTTCCGCCTTCCGCTCGCTTCCTGATTCCGCTCCTCTCGTCGCCCTCAGCTGTCCCCGCCTTCGTCCCCGGAAGATATCTCCGGGTCCTCGAGCCGGCCATTGTCTGTCCCTTCTACAGGCACCAAATAAAGTTTCCTCCTTCAAAAGTGTTTTTTTAAACCCGCCTCCCTCTCTCTTTCTCGGCTCCTCCCTCGCGCGAGCACCGCCTCCCCTCCTGCGGCGGGTGAGACCCGAGCGTTGGAGTCGGGAGCGTGGAATCCAGTGATGCGGGGCCTCCGACGTCTCTGTCGGCGCGGGACGTAGGGTTCGTGTCGCTTTCCTCGGCCACTCTCTCGGCTCCTTTCCCCGCTCCCCGCTCCAGCGGAAAGCTGGGCCTTGTGGGGGGCCTTGTGGGGAGCCTGTGGGTACCGGGGGAGGGAAGCGGAGGCGGGCTGGAGGCGCCTGCTCCTCTGCCGCCAGCGAGTTCCAGCCCGCCGCCGGGCTCCGCTTCCCCGGGGGCCACGGCTCGGTTTCTAACGGCTCACGGGGAGGCGAGGGCTAGGCGGCCGCTCGCCGGCTCGGACTGTCTTTGCAGTTTCCTTCCTGCGGTGTGATTCGTGGCTTCTTGCCAGCCTACCCGGGAACGGACTGCGAATCCCGACTGGAAATCCCCGTTTACCCCTACCTCTCTCTACAAGTGATGGTTCGGGGATGTTGGTTGCCTTGCATTAATTTGTACTGAACAGTTAATGCGTCTTTAAAGTGGTTCGATACTGTTTTTTATTATTATTTTTAACTCACGCATGACTGTCGTGAGCGTATTATGCCCCCTTTCAGAAGTGTTGCAGCAGGTGACTCTAACCATATTTAATTAATAAACCTACCTTTTGAGGGGGATGCTTAAAGCTCTCTGCAAAAGTTAGGGATCTGAGATCTGTAGGAAAATATGTCTCTTCCTATCCCTAATCAGATTAATTTGTAATCCCATTATAAGTACCTGTACCGTCTTGCTTTTTTAAAAGTCATAGATTGCATACAACTATACCTGTTAGTAAAAATTGGAAGGCCCAATTTACATTTGAGATGTGTCCTTACTGCAAAATATTGCAAAACACAAGAACACTTGGAAAAAAAAATTGGCCGTATCAGCAATGGATTAGGTCAGAGAAGCAACTTAGGCCCTGAATTTAAGCTTGTACTTACCTTCAGGCAAATATAGGGAGTGTCTGCATCGTTAAATTTTCAGTCCTAGGTATATCTGCCTTCATCCAAGTCCCTGGGCCTGAGACGTTACTCTTAGAGATGTAAACTATGAGGAAATTTAGTAGCTAGAAAAAAAGCAATACTTTCTAGTTGTTTCCCTGGTGGCTCAGACGGTGAAGAATCCGTCTGCAATGCAGGAGATACAGGTTTGAACTGGGAAGATCCCATGGAGAAGGGCTGAGAAGGCGACGGCACCCCACTCCAGTACTCTTGCTTGGAAAATCTCATGGATGGAGGAGCCTGGTGGGCTGCGGTCCATGGGGTCGCGAAGAGTCGGGCACGACTGAGCGACTTCACTTTCACTTTCATGCATTGGAGAAGTAAATGGCAACCCACTCCAGTGTTCTTGCCTGGAGAATCCCAGGGACAGGGGAGCCTGGTGGGCTGCCATCTCTGGGGTCGCACAGAGTTGGACCCGACTGAAGCGACTTAGCAGCAGCAGCAGCAGTAGTAATTGTTAAAAGTTAAATTCTGATCAGAGCAGTTACTATACCCTGATGGCTCAGACGGTAAAGAGTCTGCCTGCAGTGCGAGAAACCTAGGTTTGATCCCTGGGTGTGGAAGATCCAGTATTCTTGTCTGGAAAATCCTATGGACAGAAGAGCCTTGCAGACTACAGTCCATGGGGTCACAAAGAGTAGGACACAACTGAAAGATGATGTTGTGAAAGTGCTGCACTCAATTTGCCAGCAAATTTGGAAAACTCAGCAGTGGCCACAGGACTGGAAAAGGTCAGTTTTCATCCCAATTCCAAAGAAAGGCAATGCCAAAGAATGCTCAAACTACCGCACAATTGCACTCATCTCACATGCTAGTAAAGTAATGCTCAAAATTCTCCAAGCCAGACTTCAGCAATATGTGAACCGTGAACTCCCTGATGTTCAAGCTGGTTTTAGAAAAGGCAGAGGAACCAGAGATCAAATTGCCAACATCCGCTGGATCATGGAAAAAGCAAGAGAGTTCCAGAAAAACATCTATTTCTGCTTTATTGACTATGCCAAAGCCTTTGACTGTGTGGATCACAGTAAACTGTGGAAAATTCTGAAAGAGATGGGAATACCAGACCACTCGTGCTGCGGCTCACGGGGTCGCAGAGTCGGGCATGACTGGGTGCCTGGACTGGACTGTCTGGCTCACGGCAGACTGCAGATGTGTCTGTGATGCACCTGTGTGTGTTACGCATTGACGCCGGCTGGGGTCCGCCGGGCGCGCTGTGTCCCCGGCTGCAGGCGTGCCTCCATCTCCTCGGGTGGGCGGAGGGTGTGGGCGAAGGGTGTGGGCGACCCCATGGCACAGGGCCTGGGCGGGCCAGGTCCTGGGGTGTCGCTGGACCCTGTGAAGGGTGCGTGTGGTTCAGCTTCCACGCGGGTCTCTGCTGTTGCCCCCCGATTCCCGTGAAGAGCGAATTCCCACCTCTGACAGAAGTGACCTCACCACACGGCCCGCATCTCCCTTGCTTTCTGCGGCTGGGCAGGTCTCGGCAACATGAGTTTGGGTCATGAAATTTCCACCTCTGTACTCGGAGCGTGTTTTTTTTTTTTTAAATGCATACGTTTTAAACATGACTGCATGTCATTTGGTATCCTATCATTTTGCCTTTGCATACTGTTCATGGAGTTCTCAAGGCAAGAATACTGAAGTGGCTTGCCATTCCCTTCTCCAGTGGACCACATTCTGTCAGACCTCTCCACGGAACAACAGACTGGTTCCAAATAGGAAAAGGAGTATGTCAAGGCTGTATATTGTCACCCTGCTTATTTAACTTATATGCAGAATACGTCATGAGAAACGCTGGACTGGAAGAAACACAAGCTGGAATCAAGATTGCCAGGAGAAATATCAATAACCTCAGATATGCAGATGACACCACCCTTATGGCAGTGAAGAGGAGCTAAAAAGCCTCTTGTTGAAAGTGAAAGTGGAGAGTGAAAAAGTTGGCTTAAAGTTCAACATTCAGAAAACGAAGATCATGGCATCTGGTCCCATCACTTCATGGGAAATAGATGGGAAACAGTAGAAACAGTGTCAGACTATTTTTTTGGGCTCCAAAATCATTGCAGATGGTGACTGCAGCCATGAAATCAAAAGACGCTTACTCCTTGGAAGAAAAGTGATGAGCAACCTAGATAGTATATGTGAAAGAGGAGAGTGGAAAAGTTGGCTTAAAGCTCAACATTCAGAAAACGAAGATCATGGCATCTGGCCCCATCACTTCATGGGAAATAGATGGGGAAACAGTAGAAACAGTGTCAGACTTTGTTTTTTTGGACTCCAAAATGACTGGAGATGGTGACTGCAGCCATGAAACTAAAAGACGCTTACTCCTTGGAAGAAAAGTGATGACCAACCTAGATAGTATATTCAAAAGCAGAGACATTACTTTGCCGACTAAGGTCTGTCTAGTCAAGGCTATGGTTTTTCCTGTGGTCATGTATGGATGTGAGAGTTGGACTGTGAAGAAGGCTGAGCGCAGAAGAATTGATGCTTTTGAACTGTGGTGTTGGAGAAGACTCTTGAGAGTCCCTTGGACTGCAAGGAGATCCAACCAGTCCACTCTGAAGGAGATCAACCCTGGGATTTCTTTGGAAGGAATGATGCTGAACTGAAGCTCCAGTACTTCGGCCACCTGATGCGAAGAGCTGACTCATTGGAAAAGACCCTGATGCTGGGAAGGATTGGGGGCAGGAGGAGAAGGGGACGACCAAGGATGAGATGGCTGGATGGCATCACTGACTCAATGGCCGTGAGTCTGAGTGAACTCTGGGAGTTGGTGATGGACAGGGAGGCCTGGTGTGCTGCGATTCATGGGGTCGAAAAGGGTCGGACATGACTGAGCGACTGAACTGAACTGAACTGAAGCGACTTCATTTCATTTCATGCATATTAAAACCTGTTCACTGTAAAACCCACAGAATCAGAAAACATTTTTGCAATTTTTTTTCCTTTAAGCTTTATGGTTCACATTTGAGGAAGGCTCTTGAAGAAATACTCAGGACATATAATCCTATTTTTGAAAATTGGAATAAGATATTTGAGTTTTTACAAGTGTGATGATCCCAAATTTAAGTTAGCATAGGAGATTTGGGCAGAAGTATTCCAACTGTCTTTGTTTTTACATTGTCTCTGGTGATCTGAAGATATAAATGAACTGATAAGTGGTTTTGTGTTTTCTATTTAAAAACTTCACAGTGCTAAATTTTTTTTCTATCCGGACCATGTATTTCCTTAAACTAATAATACATGCAATGATAATCTGTAAATCTGATTTTTGTATGGCTAAAATCAAGAATATCTTTAATTTTTGATTTAGGTATACTCAGATTTTTCCTCATCTCCAGCTTTCTTCATTCTCTGACACTTCTAAAAAATCTCTGATTTTCTGGTTGAGAAAGCAAGATGGTAACTTGCCTTAATTTTGCTTAGGATCAGAGAGGATGGAAGGAGTTACTGGGGAAACAAAGAAGGCAGCAAGAAAAACCTTTGAAAAGAATTAATGTTGGCTGAGAATATAGACAAAGAGAAGCAGGGGTGTAAATGTCTTTCCCTACATATTTCTGAAACACTGTAAAGTGTTTCAGGAAGTTTTACATCCATTGCCTCACCTTTCTAGGTAGGAAAGTTCCTTAGTCAATTACCTAGGAGGAAAGCCTATTTGACTTTTAGAATAATTCTGTTTCTGTCTTAGCACTTTGTTAGACTAGTTTCCGGTTAAGGAGAAGAAAAGGAATACGATAAGAAGGATAAAAATGATTAAATACTCTAGAGAATAGCCTTGAGATTTGAGGCACAAACCATGCTTGGTTTTTATGGTACAACAGAGAGATTTTCCAGGCTTCCCTGGTGGCTCAGACGGAAAAGAATCTGCCTGCAATGCAGGAGACCCAGGTTGGATTCCTGGGTGGGTAAGATCCCCTGGAGAAGGGAATGGCTTAACCACTCCAGTATTCTTGCCTGGAGAATCCCATGGACAGAGCTTACAGTCCATGGGGTTGCAAAGAGTCAGACACAACTGAGTGACTAACACTCTCAGAGAGGTTTTCCGATTTTCTTGAGCTGCTCCAGAAGTTGGGCAATGTTGGTTTACTTTATAGGAGTTTGCAAAGGAATTTAAATTTAGATGAAGTGTTCCAAAAACTGAAAGATGACAGTATTCTAGTGTGAATGCTACCGAATAATTTGCTGTGTGTGTGACTCTTTTCTAGATCATTTGCATATCTTTCAGTTAAAGACAGATCTCCCCAGATCTTAACTAAAGCTATTGATACACTGCATCGACATAAAAGTGAATTTTTTGAGAAACATGGAGAGGTAAGAATTGTGTTTTTACTTAATTCTTTTGTGGTTAAGTCTAACAAACACAATAAGCAGTTTTCCGTATGTGGTAATGGTCATTTCACCTGGGGATAAGTTCATAACATGAAACTTCAAAAAAAGGCAGACTAGGTAAGGCAAGATAATGTCAAAATGAGATCTGTTTCTGTTCTTTGATTTTTCAACTTAAGAATTCTAAATTTAAATGTTTATATGTTTGTGAAAGACATAAATTGTAGTTTTGAAATGTTTTATTTTTTCCTTCTTAAATTTAGATCCATAAAAATTTGTTACCCTAGAGGAATTATGTATATATGTATGTACATATATATATATTATAGTTATAGATAAGATAATTACATATAGACTGTAGTGTAGACTATTCATACACGTGTGTATGTATGTTTTATATATATATATATATATATATATATATATAAAACCCCCTCCCCCACCCATGTTTTTACAGAAAGGCCTGGAAGCTGAAAAGAAAGCAATTTCTCTTCTTTCTAAATTGCGGAACGAATTGCAAACAGATAAACCGATTGTTCCTTTGGTTGAAAAGTTTGTTGATACTGACATATGGAATCAGTACCTAGAATATCAACAGAGTCTTTTAAATGAAAGTGATGGGAAACCAAGGTGGTTTCTCTCACCGTGGCTATTTGTAGAATGCTACATGTATCGCAGAATTCATGAAGCAATTATCCAAAGGTAAGTTTGTAACCATCAAATAACAAATGTAGATAATTTATGCTTTCTTTAAAATTATAAAATGGTAATTTAAAAAATAAAAGCCAAATGAAGCCTGAATCAGTTCAGCAGATATTAATGGTGCTATTAGATATTTTTGCAAATGTTATTGTTGTAATTGATTATTGGCAGTTATTATCCACTTGCTTAGAATAGACCTAAAATTGAATATCTGAAGTAGGAACTAGTTAAAAGTTCTTATAAGAACTTATTTATTTGAAGAATACAACAAATTGTTCTTAATAAGCAAAAAAAAATGTTAATTTGAAATAATTATTTATGTAAAAATTCAAGACAGGACAAAGTAAGCATATGTTTTGTTTTTAAAAATAGATAATATGTCAGAATTAATTTGCTAAAAGAAGTCAGAACAGTCAACAGAACTGCATTGTTCTGATGTACTATCGAATTTTCCACTCTTGTTTTTAATGGCTAGATTAGAAAAGGACTCAAAAAGTTAAACACATGTTCTAGAATAACTTTTTATAGAGTTATTTATACTAATTAATTTTTTCCTAGGAAAATTATGATAGAGAACTGTCTTACAGAGCAGAAGAAAATGTAATGTGAATCATACTTTTAGCTCACAGGTTACAGAAATATAATTAGCTGAGTAAGAGGAATCCTTTGATATCCATTCCTCAACACAGCATAGGATACTTGAAGGTACTTAAACCAGCACTGAAAGTAAAATGAAAAGGTTACTTAGGGAAATGTGCATAAACTTGAGTCTATTTGTTTTTTTCTGTTTTAATCTTTATAAATTATTATAAGGTCACAATTTTCTTAGTATTTGCTGAATAAGTAGTTTTAGGTCTTTAAAAGCAGAATATACTCACTAAAAATATAGCATATTACCTGGCACACAGACCCAAGCAAAAGACTAGCAAACACTAGACACCGTCATGTATTGAATACCAGCTCAGTTCTAGTTATTTTGCAACCCAGTGACATGTAGGTGTTAACGGTTTCCATTTTGCAGTGGAGGAAACTGAGGCTCAGAGAGATTAGTATCTTTTCCGAGGCTGCATGGTGAGTAACTGGTAGAACCAGTATTGGAGCCTGGTCTGTGTAAGTCAGATTAGCCCCCTCCTCAAACAAGTAGTGCATTTGGATATCTTTCCAGGACTAAGATGTTCTGGGTGATGGTTTCATAACTGTGGAAAATATGCATGTATCAGACAAAGCTGCTGAAGTGTTGAAACACTGAGTGGCACCCTGAATACGCTTGGAGGAGTTCGAATGTTAGAGAAGTAATAGGAATGCTGTTTCTGTTTTTGGAGGTGGATCCAGTTCAGAGTGAAAAACCTGGGACAGAAGCTCACAAACCCAGCTGCTTGTCGCCCAGCTGGGCAAAAGTTTTTTGGTTTGTTTTTAAATATGCAGATTTTGAAATTGTTATGTTAAATCCTAGTGGTGTAATTTGTCCGTGGTGGGGCCTGCACATTGGTTTTTCTTTCCATGCCCCCTGGAGATTCTGCCCAGCCTGTGCTGCTAACCACTGGTCCAGGAACAGCTTGATAAAAGGGATAGAGGCAACATTTAGCTTGAAGTTCTGGGAACGAGAATATTAGTGAGTCAGGGGTGTGGAATTCTCCTAAGGAGATCTCTTAGGCAAATATTTCAGATCTAGGTGTTTGTCTGATACTCAGGTTATAGGTAGTACAAAGAAGGGCTGTCCTACAGCGGAACTAGCACTGAAGTAGTTGTTTTTTTATCGAAGTATAGTGGCCTATAATATTGTGTTAGTTTCAGATATACAGCAAAGTGATTCAGATATATATCTGTGTGTGTGTATATGTATATACATATATTCGATTATTTTCCATTATAGGGTATTATAAGATATTGAATATAGTTTCCTGTGCTATACTGTAAATCCTTGTTGCTTATCTGTTTTATGTATAGTAGTTGTATCTGTTAATCCCATACTCCTAATTTATCCCTGCCCTTGAAGTAGTTTTTAAGTGTCGAACTTGTTAGGTTTCTTATATGAAGAATTCCTATCCTGGGTCAGTGACCCGTCCAGAGTAACCAAAGGACTATCTTTCTAGCTTTTACAGGATCCCAAAGCACACATAGGGGCTTCCCAGGTGGCACCAGTGGTAAAGAACCCACTTGCCTATGAAGGAGCTGTAAGAGATGAAGGTTTGATCCCTGGGTCAGGAAGATCCCCTGGAGGAGGAAATGGCAACCCATTCCAGGATTCTTGCCTAGAGAATTCCATGGACAGAGGAGCCTGGTGGACTATAATCCATAGGATGAAGAAAAGTCGGGCACCACTGAAGCAACTTAGCACACATGTGTATAAAGCACACATTAGCTTTAAGATATGTTTCTGATGACTTTGCCCCTTACACTGAAACATATTTTGAATTTTCTTTGTCAAGATGTATATTTTGGGTTTTTTAGAATTAAGTGGTTGAATAGTCTGCAAATCTAAATTAAGATTCAAAATTTTAGCCATATGTAAAATTTAAATATGCTTCAGATACTGAAAAATGAAAATACGGAGAAAATGGCTGACATTTTTAAGCTTTTATTAAAGTGTGATAAACATGCTGAATAGTGCATATTTCTTAAGTATTCAGCAGTCTTTACTGGAACATGCTGTGTCCCTAGTGGTCAGATCAAAAGGCAGAACTTTAGCCCCCACACGCTGCCTTTAGATCCACAAACATTCAAACACATATTCTTGGTGAACATCTGTGTGTGTTTCTGTTGGGTATATACTTAGGAGTGAACCCCTGGGTCAAGTGTGTACACATATACAGCTCTAGTAGATTCTAAAATGGCAAACATTTTAAGATCTCTGAAATCATTTATAGCTATGTGAGTTTGTTCTCTTAAAGTATGTGGAGCAAGTCTCAAGGGGTTTCCCTGGCAGTCTACTGGTCAAGCCTCTGCACTTCCAGTGCAGGGGCTTAGGTTCGGTTCCTGGTTGGGGAGCTGAAATCCCACAATCAGTGCCACAAGGCCAAACGGGGGTCTGCAGGTTTTTCTGTAAAGGGCCTGTCAGTCAGTATTCTAGGCTCTCAGATGCCTCAGCTTTAGCGGTGCCAGAGCAGCCATAGGCAGTATGTGAGTGAATGTGGTTGTGTTCTGATAGAACAGCAGAATTATGGGCCCTGAAATTTGAATTTCGTGTATCACAAAATCTTTTTCAATTTTTTTTCAACTCTTCAAAACTGTGCAAGCCATTCTGAGTTTGCAGATCATACAGAACAGGTAGTGGGCCAGAGAGGGCCTGCAGGCTGCAGTTTGCTGACCGCCGCAGTGGAGCCCATGCATCCAAATACATCAATCCCGTTACCTCACCTGGAGAGACTGATTCATTTCAGCAATGCTGCTATTGCTAAAAAAGTCTTTTAATTATTTGAAACTTCTTTCAGAGCTAGTTGACAAACCTCAAAACGAGATTAGTCTCATTATTATTTAGTCACTCCTCATTTTTGACCAAAAATGTTTATTCCATTTGATTTACACGCTTCATTCTACTGAAACTGCTGTGAGTGACTTTTGGCTGTTTCCAAAAACAAGTTAACTCCAAAGCATGAAAATACTCGTCGCTGACAGGACACTTAATAACAAGTTCTGAGAAAAATCCCCAAAGAGGAATTCCAAAAGTGCTGTGAGCAATGGCAGCATTCTTGGACTAAGGGTGGAGCTTCCAGGCTGACTCACTGACTGGAGGGAGGCAGCCATCACTGGGGTGTGTAAATTCTGGTATGTTTTTTATTTTGATTTTAATTAATCCCATTGCATCTGCCATATTGCCTTTTTATCCTAAGGTTGGAGACCCCTGGATAAAGTAGCTAATTTTGAAGATCAGGTTCTGTAAAGTCTGTTATGCTAGTCTGTATACCTTCTGAGTTATGTTTTTCTTAGGTCATTATTATTTGATCTCTCATTAGACAACATGAATATGTAGCCACAGAACATACATCACCATCGGTCAAAGTCAACTTGGGAGTAAGTGAAGTGAAGTGGCTTAGTCGTGTCCGACTCTGCGACCCCGTGGACTGTAGGCCACCAGACTCCTGCGTCCATGGGATTTCCTAGGCAAGAGTACTGGAGTGGGGTGCTATTTCCTTCTCCAGGGGATCTTCCCGACCCAGGGATCGAACCCAGGTCTCCTGCATTGCAGGCAGACGCTTTAACCTCTGAGCCACCAGGGAAGCCATAAATGATCAAAAGTTGTCATTATGATAAGGTTTACTTTGTGCTGTCTGCTTTAGAACAAGTAGTCATTGGGTTCCTGTAACATTCTGTGTTTGACTCCTTTACAATTACTATATTGTATTCAACTATTCTGTTTATATCCATGTTTGTTATTTGGAGCCTGAGCCACATTCATTGAGCACCCGAAAAAATGTTTGTTAAACTAAAGCAATTGTCATGAAATTCTATTTCTCTTTCCCCTTTTTCCTAAAAACCCACTGGATAAATAGTTATGGATACAGTGTCTATAATTATTTAATACTTCCAGTATATTTGACAACTAATTAAAATAAGTTTGGGTATTTATTCTTGCATAATTTATTTAATTTTAGTTAGTGTAAATTGATTATTTTTGTGTAACTTGTGTGTTATACCTAATAAAAATCACCACTAATTTTTTGGATGGGTTGCTACTATTCTCTTTCCTTTAAAAAGCTGCAATTACTCAAATGTTTAAAAAAAGGTACAGAGTATAGGAATGTTTCACTTATTTTTTTTTCCTATTTTAGTCCACCAATCGATGACTTTGATATATTTAAAGAATTGAAAGATCAAAATTTCTTTGAATCTCAGGAATCTGTCATTGCCTTATGTACTCATCTGCAAGAGTTGAGGAAAGCTATTGAAGACCTAGATGAAAATCAACTGAAAAATGAATTTTTTAAAGTTCTTCAGGTAAATATAATAATTTATATTATTCTAATATTCTAATTATTCTAATGACAAATTTTGATCATTTATGTGTAGATTTCTTTTTTTTTTTTTTTAATGTATATTTCTAATTTTTTAGCAACTTTTATTCTCAAGTTGACTTTGACCGATGGTGATGTATATTCCGTGGCTACATAGTCATGTTGTCTAATGAGAGATCAGATAATATTGACCTAAGAAAAACGTAACTTTTCTGAGTCTGTTTGTTTGTTTAAACAGTTGAAAAATAAACTGGTATACATTTAACAGCAGGGAGACACTGTGGGGGGAGAAGCTTCAGGAAATGAGCAGAGAGGAGAGGGGCTGCAGGGACCCCCATAGAAGCCAGGGTGCATTGGAGCAAAGGCAAGGACTTTGGTTTTTACTCATGCTGAAGTGAGAAGCTGTTAGAAGGTTTTAATCAGAGGAGTAACATAACATGACTTAGGTCAAGAATTATTTCTGCGAATAGGCTGAAGGCACAGGGTAGAAATAGGCAGCTCTGTTAACTGATTCAACTCAGGTCTGGACCAAGCCAGTAGCATCAGAAGTGGTACAGGTCACCAGATTCTGGATATACTTTGAAAGTAGAGGCCACAGCTTTTTTATGCAACATTATTAGAGAAAATGTAGATTGGATGGACATTTTATATTGAGTTTTGTAGAAATGAATTTTATGAACATTTTTAGCAACCCCTCCTCCCATTATGTCCTACATAATAGAGTTTTTTTAATTGGTTATTCAAAAGAAGGGTACATGTATTGTGCTTTTTCTTTTTCAGATTTCACTGTGGGGAAATAAGGTGATCTGTCTCTATCAGGTGGGGAACATATTTCTCAGAAGACCAATATAATGAATTCGTTGGAAGACCTAAAACCTTTCATTTTAGTGAACGACATGGATCGTCTTTGGTCACTCCTAAGCAATTGCAAGAAAACAAGAGAAAAAGAATCTGTTACTCGAGTGGATATTGTTCTGGATAATTCTGGGTTTGAACTTATTACAGACTTAGTATTAGCTGACTTCTTGTTGTCCTCTAAACTGGCAACTAAGATCCATTTTTATGGGAAAACGATTCCATGGTTTGTATCTGATACTACTATTCACGATTTTGATTGGATAATCAAACAACTAAAGCATTCTAATAATAAGTGGGTGTCCCAGTGTGGGGTTGACTGGGAAGACCATATTAAAACAGGCAGATGGGTTTACCTCGATCATATATTTTGGACTCTGCCTCATGAATTCAGTGCAATGTCTCAGGTCGCTCCTGATTTACATGCTGCACTACAAAAGGCTCATTTAATTTTCTTCAAGGGTGACTTGAATTATAGGAAGCTGACGGGCGACAGAAGATGGGAGTTTACCATTCCATTTCATGAGGCATTGAGTGGCTTCCACCCTGCACCTCTGTGCAGCATCAGAACATTAAAGGCTGAGGTTCAGGTTGGTCTGCAGCCCGGGGAAGGTGAACAGCTCACAGCTTCTGAGCCCAACTGGCTGACCACTGGGAAATACGGAGTATTTCAGTTTGATGGTCCACTCTGACTTGGTGTAGGAACTTTCAGTTGTATAGAAAGATCTGACCGACACTTGGCAGCCCCAACAGGCTCTGGGAAGCTTGGCTTCTTGGTGATTTATACACTCTCCAATGCTTTCTCATTTGAACGCTTAGCCCTACTACATTGTTTTGGGGCTAGGTGGATTACACTGGTTACAGACACTTAACACTGATGTTGGAATTTCTGTAACTTATTTCAAGTCAAATGTATCATTTCAGATGGTTTTAATGAACTTAATTGGGCAGAAATAGAAGTCAATTCTCTTTAAAAGTTAACATTTTAAAAAATACTATGCTGCATGGTATTTAATATTCTAGGAGGCATGAAATGTTAACTTGATTTGGGGCTCTACGGGCTCAGTGATAATATAATATACATCTTAAATATACTTTGTAAAGAGAGGCATTTCTTAACTGATATCTGAACACGTGAAAGTAAAACTTACCTCATAAGTTATTATAGTTTTTAATTTTGTTATTGGATTTTCTTTCATTTCCGTATCTTATTTGTATGAGTTTGTATTTTGATCTGTGGAAAGGGTGGTTGGAAACTCAAAATTGAACAGAATAAAACAATTAGTACTTGAGGAAATGTAATATCTTTACATTCTGTTTGTGATATCCATAATCAGCTGAAATACATTATTTTAACACATGTGTTTTAAATGAACAGAATTGCTGTGCAGTCTTAAAAAAATGCATTAGATAGGAAAGAGTCTTCTGTGTAGACTTTGTACTACCAACGAATTAATTCACTTTTTATAATCTTGTGCATTTACTGGCAATCACAGTTATATTAAAGACTGTAAATTTCAGGTCAGTTTGTTTTGCAACTGAAATTGAAAATAAATCTGGACATGTTTTCTTGCACCAGAATAATAAAATGAATTATAAATTGTAATGAAAATCTCATTGGTTTTATCTTTTAGTGGGGGAAGGGCAAGAAGGGAAGATTAAAGATGAACTCTATACAGTGTACCCCCAGTACACCACCCCCAGATTCCTGTTAAGGTTTAGTATTTTCACAGAGTTATGCCACCATGACCACAATCTACTTTCAGACCGTTTTCATCTGGCCTGAAAGACAGGGCTCTGCCTAGAGTCTTTTCCTGGTCCCCCGCCTGTTTCTGCCCCAACAACTTTGGCCTTTGTGTGTTTGGCATAGGTACAGAGGAGCACGTAGGAGGAGGCTGAGGCTCTGAGGTCAACTGAGGGTGAATTTTCCACTGAAGAGCTGAGTGGTCTTGGAAAACATTCCCGAAATAGCATCTTCAATTGCTTCCACGCTTAACAGTAACATCCTTGGTTAAGGATGAAGTAACTCCTGGATAAAGCAGTCTGTAAGTTTCATGCAACACTTTTTCAGCAAGATATAGACCCACTATCTTACAGGTGTATTATAAGACATAGGTCCAGTATCTTGTAGGTATATTACAATAAAAATGTGGAAGAAGGGTAGGTAAATAGGTAGAAAATGGTGGTTATACCACACATGGGCCAGTGGTAGAGTCCATCTGCCAATGCAGGAGACAGGAAACAGGTTTGATCCTTGGGTCAGGAAGATTCCCCTGGAGCAGGAAATGGCAACCCATTCCAGCATTCTTACCTGGAAAATTCCATGGACAGAGAAGCCTGGCAGGCCTCAGTCCATGGGGTTGCACAGTCAGACACAACTGACTGTGTGTTTGAGATAGGTACAGAGGAGCATTCACGCACACACATACTCCATGGATTTGCGTTACTTTTAGATTAAACAGCAAATTAACACGATTTCTTGGGATGACCCACCTCTCGGATTTGAGGTGACATTTTGGTGTTTGATAAAAATGCATTAATCCTTTTGAACTCTTCAATGGCCAGAATCCATGTTGTTCAACCTCAAAGTTTTATTTCTAGAAAAAAAATTCCTACTGCAAAAGGCAATACCAATGTAGTTCAAACTCGACTTAGGTTTTAAGAACATCCTAGGGTGAATTGAAAATACAATTCAGAGTTAGATTTATTAAAATTCCCTCTCCTGCTCATTTTCCTAATAGCTCTCTGCCCAAGCCCTCACTGAGTTTTGTTCTCAAGCCTCTAACTCCACAAAACTTTCTCCCCTCTTCTCTTGACTATTTTTGCTGGACTGAGTTGGGGTGGGGGTCGTCTAGAGACTAACTATTTCTACATGTGTGCTCTATTACCTTGGTAAAGTGCCCATGCAATGTCTGACATTCACAGTATGATACCATGATACTTGATATGATACCTTCAGTTCAGTTCAGTTCGGTTGCTCAGTCGTGTCCGACTCTGCGACCCCATGAATCATAGTTGACTCATTGGAAAAGACTCAGATGCTTGGAGGGATTGGTGGCAGGAGGAGAAGGGGATGACAGAGGATGAGATGGCTGGATGGCATCACTGACTCGATGGATGTGAGTTTGAGTGAACTTCGGGAGTTGGTGATGGACAGGGAGCCCTGGCGTGCTGTGATTCATGGGGTTGCAAAGAGTCGGACACGACTGAGCGACTGAACTGAACTGAGGCCAAAAAAGTGAGGATCTGCTTGTTTATGTTCATTTTGCTGGTTTTTGCTCCCAAAGTTATATTCTAAAGAGGTGTCATAATTTGATCTTTTGATCTTTAGCATCCATAGTTTTCTGGTAAAATTGAATAAAGCTTATCTGAAAGCTCGAGGATGAGTAAGCTGGGCTCTTTCTGCAACCCCTCCTTCCATTGAGAAGTTCAAATAAGGGAACCATTAGGAAGAAGAGTCTCAAAGGAAGTGTACCCAATTCAATGGCCTGGAAGCCCCTCTCTCTGCTGATGACCCAGTAAAGGAAAGTGCAGCTCCAGGCATCTCTTTGGGAACAGTCACTCTTTGGCCTAAATTGACTGAAGGCCTTTTTGGTGCAATAGCTACTTATGGGGCTGCATGCATATCTTTAATTACCCGCTGGCTCTGGCTCCCTTCCCCACAGGCCATAACCCTGAGGAAGCAAAGCCTTCAGGCTTTAGTGAGTCAGCGCTAATCGGGCCAGAGAAGAACCAAAAGAAGGGAGGGCAGCCACTCTGGGGGAACCTGGGTGCCTGAAGCCAGTCAAGCTGTAGGCATGACAAGGTGTTTATGTCTCCTGTGGGTTTTTTGTTTGGGGAGTGGGGTACTCAGAGTGAAGGCCAGAAGGGGAGGTAGAGGAAATGAAGAACCCTTTCAAAAGCAACAGAAGTGATTTCTTCTTGTGTATTCATAAAGACAAGTTTTTAAAAGTGAGATTTGTTTGACAGTGAGTCATCTCCAACATTTGATGGATATGATTCAGATGACCTTCCCTGACAGCATATTCTGAAAATACAGGGTAAAGTTTCCTGATTGTTCAGAAACCCTCAAAGAGTTCTAAAAGACAGCATCATCAGCCTGGTTTTTAATCATCTGTATGTTTGGTGGTATTGTTGACAGCTTGAAAGCAAATAATAACAACTCCTGGCTCTGCTAGAAGGAATGGATGCTTTCCTAGGGCTCGCAATAATTAATTACCATCAGAGGCAGAGTATAAAAAACAGGTAGAATTCAAGAGTCCTGAGTTCTAAAACTCTCTCAATAACCAGCAGAATGGCCTGACTGTGAACAAGATGCTTTACCAACCTCAGATGAAATAGTAGGGCAGAGGTAGACTACAGTGTTAAGCTCCCCATCAGCCTTCCTTGACAGCCCAATATTCATGGGGGTTAAGTGTCCATCCTCTGTGACATCTCAGCATCTCATGCTTATCCCTGAAATAACCCTTCTTATAGAATATTGTCATTGCCTCTCTGGTCTGTTAAGTCCTCTTTAGACTGTAGACAGAGTCCCTGCCTCATTCACCATTTTCCAAGAACTTGGAACATTTTCTCTCTGTTGCACATAGTTAGTAGATATTTGTTCAAGTCTGACTGAGCTTAGAGTTCCCCATCATTTCCAGCTTCCAGTTTCACTCTTCTGCTTTCTATTATTTTCCCTGCCTTCTCACTGGATCTAGAATAGAAACTTTGACTCAAGCTTTGGGTGACCTTTGAGTCACTTTAGGGAATCAGCTATGCTAGAGAACTTTTGGGTTTTCACTTTGTTCTTCACGACCATTGTTGTGATCGTGAGAATGCACCTCTCAGATATTCACCTATGAGAACATGGCCACCCAAAGGCCTAAGCTCATGATTTCAAGACCAATCTTCCCAAAGACTAATTATAGCCAGTGACTGAGTCCAGTAGGAATGATAACATAGATCTCTTTCTGGTAGACATGAGTCTTCCCTGATGAGTTATCTTTGATATGAGGACTCCTCGGTGGTCTTGCTGAACTCTCCTTATAACTTCAAACTTGGATTTAGAACTAGTCTGACATTTTCCCCCCTCCCTCCCTTCCTTCCTTCTCTCTCCCTTTCATTTGGGGTCATGTTTACAACTGATGGCTCTCTCACCATTCCATCTCACAAAAAATCCCTTAATATATTTTATCCAATTTAATCTAGTCTTGGCATCTACTTCTTGGGGGATCTGTACTAACACAACCATTTTCTCTTAAAGTTTTCTCTACACCATTGGGTTGGTCCCAAGTGTCTTCTTTGCCCTTCACCCACTCTTAGGAAAATGGACCAGGATTAGACTAATCACATCTTCTTGAAAAGAAATTACATTTCTTTTCAAGGAATTTGGAATTGGTAATAAGGCAGTCTCTGTGCATAGCTGTAACTGAACATAACAAATGGTAACCATGGACAGCCATCTTCTGATCACCATGAACTTGAAGAAACAGAGAAACCTGGTCAAGAAAGAAAGAAAACACAATCTCAGTGCCCTAAAGATAGTATTGTCTGAGTACCTGATAACATTTCTCTTCCTCGTTTCAGACCCCCAAAGTCTTCATTGTCCTTAACTCCTGCAAGGTACTTTAGTATCTATCAAATACATTCTATTTTTGGCATAAGCTGCTGCTGCTGCTAAGTTGCCTCAGTCGTGTCCAACTCTGTGCGACCCCAGAGATGGCATCCCACCAGGCTCCCCCGTCCCTGGGATTCTCCAGGCAAGAACACTGGAGTGGGTTATTTTGTTGCTTACAATCAGAAGAATCTAGACTGAGATTCAGTACTCAACTTAATGAAGTTTCAATAATGAAATAGGCCCATTGTGTACATGTAATGACAGAGCTAAAAGTCATTAATCTACATCCTATTGCAAGATGATCATATAATTATCACCCAAACTGTGATGCTTTTGAGAGTAAAAAGGGGTGTTATTCATAGTTGAACTGAAACAAGAGGCATAATCCATGACTGCTCTAGACAAACTGGGGATATCATGGTCATACTATCTCTATAAAAAGAGCCAATAGATAAAATAATTAATGAAACTGGATTCAGTGTGGTGTTACAAACCCCTTATAGCATCATTGAAATCCTAGGCATCTCTAAAACAAGAATTTTTGAGATTTTTTTTCAGTGTTCTCATTTATCAGATAAGAAAACAGGTTCAGAGAGAATATCTCAGCTCCACTCAGCTAATAAGCAGAAGAGCTGGACTCAAATCCATGTCTCTAGTCCCATGCTCTTCCTTCCATGCAAGGGTTCTCAGAAGGGTTGACTAACTTTTAGGGTAAGCTT
This sequence comes from Aepyceros melampus, assembly GCA_006408695.1. Lineage (NCBI taxonomy): Eukaryota > Metazoa > Chordata > Mammalia > Artiodactyla > Bovidae > Aepyceros > Aepyceros melampus. Next base: position 321,562 of record SJXQ01006110.1, read on the forward strand.
ATGGCTCCTCTCCCTGCCTGGAACATCAAGGCCATTTGGAGTACATATTCTTAATGAGAGTATATTCCTAAACATTCTTGGGAAGTGTCCTCTTTGTGCCAGTGTGACAAATTGCATTTTCCAAAAATGGTCGCAGTGATATCCTTCATCCCATGTGGTCTTTTACAATGGATTCTTGCCACTTCTCCATCAAGAGATAGAGTCTATTTTTCCATCATTTTGAATCTGGGTGAGCCCTGTGACTGCTTTGATCAAGAGGATATGGTGGAAGTAATGGCGACTTCTTTGCAGTTTTTGCTGGGCTGTTTAAAATGCTTACCATTGGTAAGTTCCCTTTTGAAGCCCACCCACCATGTTGTGAGAAGTCATATCCTCTGAAGAGACTGTGGTCAGGAGCCCAACTGAGTTTCTTCCCAACAGCCAGCATCAACTCCCAGCCATGTGAATGAGCTATCTTGGACATCCAACTCTGGAGTGGAGTCTTCAGATGACCATAGCCCAGCCAATGTTCAGCTGCAATCTCACAGGTGACACTAAGTGAGAATCACTTAGATGAACTAAGTGATAATAAATTTTTGTTTTAAACCACGAAGTTTTAGAGTGGTTTTTTAGGTGGCAATTGATAACCAGGACATCCAAAGTCCTCTGAGTCCAAAGCAGGTCCAAGCTGGGAATGGATTTCCTTATTTGGGGTAAGTACTAACCTCCTAATTATAGCCACTGAGAATGATCTATTGCTTGTCAAGAGAGCTCTTTTGGGGGAGATGAATGGGGAAACCATTTATGTGAATTTTTATTACCTGTGATAAGAACTGTGAGTCTTTTGGGGATCTTTTCCTGGAACAAACCAAGGTAAATTCCAAAAATACTTGGCACCCCATCCATAATTTGGCCCTCCTCTTACCTGCCTCATTTCCTAAACTCTCTGCGATGATTTGACAATATCTCATGGCTTTGCTGCTTCGCTGACAGTGTGCTATTTTCCTGCATGTGCTGTGCTCCTGTCATGGTCTCACCCTGGAATTCTAGTCCTAACTCAATTCACCTACTCCACTCTCACTCATCTTTGGTGTGCTTTGAGACTGGACATTCTCCTCTCAGTGAGGTATCCCTGAATATTGTGCCTTCATCTAAGTAAGTAACATATTTATTGGAGTTAACTGCCAATATGCCAGCTTCTCAAGGATTAAGCCTCTAGGTGATGGGATGATCTTTATCTACCTATTATTTATTTATCTACGTATGTATTTACTTAATTTGGGGCCTTACTTCTTTTTGAGTCCTTAGCATTTGGTCAGACAATGATCAAGAAATGTTTGATAGTTAACTGCCAATATGCCAGCTTCTCAAGGATTAAGCCTCTAGGTGATGGGATGATCTTTATCTACCTATTATTTATTTATCTACGTATGTATTTACTTAATTTGGGGCCTTACTTCTTTTTGAGTCCTTAGCATTTGGTCAGACAATGATCAAGAAATGTTTGATGAAGTAAAACCAAAGAGGGTCAATAAAAATAAATGGAGGGACCTTTCTGGTGGTCCAGTTGTTAAGACTTCACCTTCCAATACAGAGGGTGCTGGTTTGATCCCTCATCTGGGAGCTAAGATCTCACATGCCTCAGGGCCAAAAAAATCAAAGCATAGAGTGGTAATATAACAAGGTCAATAAAGACCTTAAAAGTGGCCCATAGAAAAAATTTTTCTTTGATAAATAAATGGAAAGTTTTTAGAGAATTTCTTCCCTTTCAACCAGCCCATCTCACTAATGATTACTCCTTCTACCAACAAGAATCACAATAACAGCAAAAGCAAACATTTATAAAGCATTTACTATGTGGCAAGAACTCTTGTAAATGCTGTACATACATAATACATACAACCTTGTAGTTTTATGAGGTGGATATTATTATCATCCCCATTTTAGAGGTGAGAAAATCAAGTAACTTAACCAAGAACCCAGCAGAACTGTGATCTGAACCCACAGCCTCTCTGGAACTAATCTCCATGACTTGACACCCTGGCTCCTTCCTACAGTGCTCTGTCTGGGGCAAGTTGCTAGTAGTTGCTGTATTCCCTCAGAGAGACAAGGTTACTGAAAGAGAAAGAAAGACAGATAAATAATTTACCACCTGAGCGTTGAGAAGAGATTTCTTGGATTAAGATTCAGGAAATTCAAAAGATATGATCGAGACAATATAATAATAAATGACACAAGTATCAATTGGCTACAGGCTCATTCTGGCTTTGGAGGTTGCATTTCCCCTTTCATGACTTCTGCTTCTGCTCCTCCAGTATAATCCCTTCATAAACACGGGTAGATCTCTTCCCACCCACCTCTACCAAAATGAATTTGCTTGTAAAACTTGAGTTCTATTATTTTTTAAGTGAATCTCCCAAGTTATTAAGGGTGTGCGTTGAGCTGTGGAACTGGAAAAGGAGTCAGAGAGAGAGAAAGAGATGAAAAGAAGGAGAAAGAATAGAAAGGCTGGAGGGGGTCAGCAGAGAGAGAATGACGGAAAGAATTAGAGACAGAAAGGAACAGTGACACAGGGAGACATTACCTGGCTGTTTAATGTAATCTCCCGCCGAGTGGGGCACCCACTTCAGTGGTTTCCTTGGAAATGCTGCCAAGCCAGCAATAGATCCATTGAGGAGATCAGTCAGCTGCCCACTGCCATTCCTAAACAGAACAGAAACTTCCTTTTCTGTCTAGAAGTTGTTATTTTCTCTTTGCAGGGGCTGTTGGGAGGCTGTATGGTTCCCTGATAGAGTGTGGGTTCTGGGGCCAGATTTTGCATGGAATGCTCCAGTAGCTGTGGGCCCTCAGGCAGGTTTTGTGCTTCAGTTTCCTCATCTGTAAGGTGGATTTCATAACATCACCTGCCCCAGGGTGGTGGTGATGAATATGCCACATTGGAGGTACTTGATAAATATTAACTTAAACAGTCTTGGCAAAATATCTAAGACCCAGAGCTCATCCCTTGTCTGCTGAAGGCTGTGGAGCCAAGATTCTGCAGATTACTTCTCTCTGTGGTCAGAGGGTAAAAGCCAGAGAGAAGGGTCTCACCTGATGGAGCAGAGGTCAGGGGGCAAGAAGTGTTAAGGCTGGAGAATCACCACTTGGATCACTTCCCACCCACAGTTCGTCTTTAAAACAAGCAGTTATTACATTCTTCTTGGCAGGTCCTGGGCTAGAAGCTGAGGGTAGAGAAATGAATAAGAGCCTGTGCTCTTGAAACCACAGATAACAGGGAAGAAGACATATATGTGGAATTAAAATGAATGTAATGGGTTCCCAAGGAGAAGGCAATGGCACCCCACTCCAGTACTCTTGCCTGGAAAATCCCATGGTTGGAGGAGCCTGGTAGGCTGCAGTCCATGGGGTCGCTAGGAGTCAGACACGACTGAGTGACTTCAGTTTCACTTTTCACTTTCATGCACTGGAGAAGGAAATGGCAACCCACTCCAGTGTTCTTGCCTGGAGAGTCCCAGGGACGGGGGAGCCTGGTGAGCTGCCGTCTATGGGGTTGCACAGATCGGACATGACTGAAGCGACTTAGCAGTAGCAATGGGTTCCCAAAGAGATCAGGGTTCAAATCCAGTGATGGATGAGCTAAGTGACCTTAGGTTTATGACTTTTCTGAGCCTCAGATTCCTTTTCATTAAAAAGCAAATAATAATAGGAGTAACAAGAACCGAAACAAAAATAATATCTAACTCAAAGTTTTTATGAAGCATAAATTTAAAAACTCACATAAGATACTGAACACAAAGCTTAGCACACAATTCTTGCTCAGTAATTATAGTGTTAAAAGCAAGGTGATGTAATAGAAAAAGGAAGAGTAAACAGAACACATGATAGCTTTAAAAGAATGGATAAAGATCTCTGAGGGTCCAGAGGGAGTTGGTATTAAACATACTGTGCAGTGAGGAAGAGTGGACCACATGGGAAAGGCTGCAGAGACGGGGACATATTGGAAATTATTTTTAAAATGATTAGGAGTTTACCAGGGGAGAAAAGATGGAGGCATTTTTGGCGGAGGAAATGACAGAAGTAAAGCACAGAGGAAAGAAAGAGATGGCATGGAAAATAGTATGGAAGTTCCTGAGCATGTATCTGGAAAAAAACAAAAACTCTAATTCAAAAAGATGGTACATGCACCCCAGTGTTCATAGCAGGACTGTTGACAATAGCCAAGACATGGAAGCAATTCAAATGCCCATCAACAGATGAATGGCTTAAGAAGATGTGGCAATGTGGTAATATACGGGCTTCTTTGGGGGCTCAGATGGTAAAGAATCTGCCTGCAGTGCTGGAGACCCAGGTTCGGTTGCTGGGTTGGGAAGATCCTCTGGAGAAGGGAGTGGCAGCCTACTCCAGTATTCTTGCCTGGAGAATTCCATGGACAGAGATGCCTAGCAAGCTAGGCATAGCTTGGGGTAGCATGGGGTAGCAAAGAGTCAGACATGACTAAGTGACTAACACATACACATATACACACAGTGTAATATTAGTCATAAAAAGAAAGAAAAATGCTACTTGCAGTAACATGGATGGACCTAGAGATTATCATACTAAAAGGAGTAAATCAGAGAAAGACAAATACTATATGATATCACTTTATATGAAATATAAAAAGTAACACAAATGAACCTATATACAAAAGAGAAACAGACTTCAGACAGAAAACAAAATCATGGTTAACAAAGTGGAGATGGATGAGGGGGTCGGAGGGACAAATGAGGAGTAAGGAATTTAGCAGATATAAATCGCTATATACAAAATATATAAGCAACACAGATTTACTATATAGCACAGGGAATTATACTAATGTCTTACAATAAGCTATAAGGGAACATAATCTGCAAAAAAAATCCTGAATCACTATGCTGTACACCTGAGAGTAACTATATTATAAATCAACTATACTTTAGTTATACATATATATATATACACATATGTATATATATGAAATGGGATGACAGGTTCAAAAAAGGGAAATCCAGTAAGTTAGGGAAGGGCAAGAGAGATCAGAGATGAGATGAAAAGGTGAACCAAGCCAGGTCTTAAAGGAGACCTTTTTTGACAAAATATGTCAAAAAAGTTTGTTCTTTATGCTGTAGGCCAACATACCTCAAAGACAGTCACATTGGGAGATGTGAGCAAGCAGCCACTGCCTGAACAGGGTCTGCTCTCCAATAAATTCAGGAAATGTTGGGTGAAGCTAAGGTGAGTTCTTTGCTCTGAGGCTCTGTAGCACCTTTATAAAACTAAATCTTATTTTATAAAAATTCTAAATACTACCTTTCCTTTACATCTATTACTAAATTATTGGCTCTGTTCCCTATGTTGTACAATACATCCTTGAGCCTGTCTTATACTCTGCAGTTTGTCTCGCCCACTGCCCTGCCCTTATATGAAGCCCCTCTCCCCAAGAAGAAGATGCATATATCACATTTCCCCAAATATGTTTGTGCTATATCCTGTTCTGAGAAATTTTGTTAGGCAAATCCTGCTCCAGGTATTATGTAGAAGCTGATGCTTCAGACTGGCATTTAAGCGGATTTATACGACAGTGGGAAGAATGGACTGAGGGTGAGGAGACTGAGCAGAGCGTGGGGTAGACCGTAAGCCAGTATTTGTGCTCAGTTGTTCCAACACTTTGCGACCCCAGGGGCTGTAGCCTCTGTTCATAGAATTTCCCAGGCAAGCACATTGGAGTGGGTTGCCATTTCCTTCTCCAGGGCATCTTCCTGACCGAGGGATTGAACCCATATCTCCTGCATTGGCAGGCAGATTCTTTATCACTGTGCCACCTGGGAAGCATAAATGGCAAGGATCCAAGGCCAGGCCAGTGGAATAAAGGGGGGTGAGTAGCAGTAAAGAGTACAGCCAGACTGCAAGGGTGGGACCTCAGCTTTGTCTCTTAGTAGCTAGTGACCTTGGAGCAATGATTCTACCTTTCCATGCCTCAGTCTCCTCCTCTGTAAAATGAGAGTAACAAGATGCTCATGGGGATATTGTGAAGATTGAGATAATATTTCTAAAGTGCTTAGAATAGCGCCTGGTATATGTTAACACTGCAAGAACATTTGTTAATTAAATGGAGAAGTCAAGATAGAATTCTCAAAGGAGTTTTGTTGGAGGAAATCAGAAAACAGAGTGTGTGCTGTTCAGACCGTGTCTCTGCTCTCTTGTCCTGTGTTGATTTCTTTTCTTCTTCTTATGGTTCCCACGGCTCCCTTTCTCTCTTTCTTGTTTTGTTTGCAGACCAGGCCGGTCATGTTGCTTGATAAAGAAGCAAACGGGAATTTATTTGAGCATTCAATGTACATGAATGCAAATAAAACAAAACAAAATAAAATTTTAAATGATAAACACACATTATACTAAAATGTATATTAATGCAACATATGTAATAAAAATGACATTTATATACAAATTTGAGTGATGGGGGTTACTAATCTTCCCACTCCACACTCAGGAGCTGTGAGCTGTTGGGCTTGGAGGTCTCATCCCCATGTACTGCTCAGAGACGAAAAAGCAACTGGCCAAACTGAGGATGATTCCAGGATTTAAAGGTAGCTATTTTCTTATGACTTGTCCCCAAAATGCAAGCTATGTTGGTCTGTTGCTCGACTGGAGAAATAGAGATCTGTTTCTGGAAGAAAGACTGGCTGTGCCAGCCTTACTTGAGGCACCATTAGAAAGACTTTGCAAGGTAATCCTGATGATGTGTTATTTTTGTCTAACAAGCTTTAAAGCATCCCTGAAACTCTCTTGAAATGTAAAACTGAGATTATGACCTGGGTCTTCCTGACTCCGAAGTCCTTGCTTTTTCCACTACTTTGACCCTTGTAGACAAGTGCTAGTGAGTCATCTACTTGTTAATTCAACACCTCTTTACTAGGTGTCTGCAACATGCTGGGAAGTGTGTCAGATGCTTGGGGATGGAGTGCAGAGCAAGTCAGACACAGTTCCTGTTCTCATGGGGTTTCCAGGCTCTGCGGAAGGTGCTGAGCAAGAAACGAACTGCTGCCCGGCAGCACAGGGAGAATGATTCACCCATTCACATGCACGTCCAGCACGGGCCTCACCCACTTGGTAAGCCTAAGATGAGTTAGGATCCTGGGTGTCATGGTCAAGTCAAATCAAAACCAGGGCTAACTTTTGGAATGTGGGGTCTCAGAGAACATGGCTCAGAACAGTTATCTTCCACCTTGGCCACCCATTAGAATCATCTGGGAAATACATATGCTTAGGTCTTATTCTAGATAAATGGGATAAAAAAAATCTCTGTCTAAGATACAAACTAAGACCTGACCAAGGCTTGAGAAGATGCTCTCTCCACACATCTGCCTATGTGTGGAAAAATGTGCTTTTCTTAGCACATACTTACTTCTTAGAAGTAGGTATGGAATGGCCTTAAACATATCAGCTCTAGGAATGGATGGTCAAAGCTGAAATTCTGGCTCTACTGCTTGTTAGCTGTGTGTGGGTGTGTAGATGTGTGTTAGTTGCTCAATTGTGTCCGACTCTGCAACTACATGGACTGTAGCCCGCCAGGCTTCTCCAGCCACTGGATTTTCCAAGCAAGAATACTGGAGTGGGTTGCCATTTCCTTCTCCAGGGCAGCTTCCTGGCTCAAGGATCGAACCGCATTGCAGGCAGACTCTACCATCTGAGACACAAGGGGTGCTCAGCTAACTGTGTGGCTTATGTTATTTGACCTCATAGAGCTCCAGTTTTCAATTAAGAGGATTAAATGAGTTAGTAGATGTCACCGTCTTAAAAGAGAAAATATATAGCAAATACTTAGTTGTTTTTCTTGTTATCAGAAAGTCTCACAGACAAATATGAAGCAGGGAGGAGTACCCTGAAGCTCTTTCCCGGGATTCTTGCTGTGCCCCTTCTTCTGTGTTCAGGCAGGTCTTCTGCCATCGTTTGAGTTTCTGTTGTCCTTAGTGTGTGAATTACCACATTCTGCACCCCAGTGTCTCTTGTACTTGTTCTTTGGCTTTGGGTTGTTGTTTGTTATTGTTGTTTAGTTCTCTCAGTCACGTCTGACTCTTGTGCAACACCATGGACTGTAGTCCGCCAGGCTTCTCTGTCCATGGGATTTCCCAAGCAAGAATACTGGCATGGGTTGCTATTTCCTTCTCCAGGGCCTTAGGTACTGTGGTATATTAAAAAATGGCTTCAGGGCTTCCCTGATAGTCCAGTGGTTAAGAATCTGCCTTGCAATGCAGGGCATAATGGTTCGATCCCTGGTCCAGGAAGATCCCATATGCTGAGGGGCAACTAAGCCCATGTGCCCCAACTACTGAGCTTGAACTCTGGAGCCTGTCCATGCAACTGCTGAGCCCACGTGTAGCAACTACTGAAGCCTGCATGCCCTAAGGCACAGCAGGAGAAGCCACTGCAATGAGAAGCCCGAGCACCAAAGCTTGAGAGCAGCCCCCACTCTCCACAGCTAGAGAAAGCCCAAGCACAGCAACAAAGACACAGCACAGCCAAAAATAAATGTAAAAATACATTTTAAAAACTGGCTTCACATTCTTTGCTACTCATCGTTTTGAGATAGAGTCTAATTTCTGTTCCCTTGAATCGAGGTTGAGCTTAGTGTTTCTCTTGATCAATAGAGTGCTATGGCGATGATGTTCTGCAACTCTGAGACCAAATAATTAGAAGCCTTAGAGCTTCAGCCTGGGCATCTTCGAGCACTCACCCTGGGAAGCCAATTGCCATGGATGATATCTAGCCACTGTGAGGCCACCAGGCTAGAAAGAGCATAGGCAGAGGCCTGAGACTGCAGGAGGAGGGAGATTTACCTGAAAACCTCCCCACAGCCAGTCTTACCAGAGGCCCCAGGCTTCATGTGGAGTAAGATGAGTTGGCCCTACCAAGCCTGGTCTTAGTCACAGATTCGAAAGCACAAGAGATAAATAAGGTTTAAGATGGTTTGATTTATAGCTGTAGGTAAGGGGAATAGAAATTTGTAAACTCAGTGAAGGAGCCGCTTCTCTGGGAGACTGGAGCCCTGCCTATAGCATGATATGGATGTCCTGGTTGAAGAAGCACATTTTGTGAAGCTGACTGATGCTGGCCTCAGTAATTCTGTGGTCTACTTACATGTTCTTAATTTAACTTCAAGAGTCCTCCCATTGCTGGAAAGTTTGCTCTTATGTTCTCTACAGCTGAAAGCATATTCTAGAAGAGGGGTGCTGAGGATAACTGGGAGGCAGAGCTGATTCACAAAGCCAAGACTAAGAAAGGAAATGATTCATATATTAAGAATGTGAGATTCCATTCAACAGAACTCTATTGTACATCTAGGATGGGCCAGTGTAGGTTCGAGAGATGCACAGATGAATCCTCATGGGTGTGTGGGTGGGGCGAGGGACTAATGATTGCCTTCCGTTTTGTTGAGGGCCCACTGAGAGGTCTCAGTGGGGCGTGAGAGGGTATGTTTAAATTTACCCAGAGAGGCCAGAGAAGACTTCAGGGAGGAGGTGGTGCCTCAGTGGAGTATTGAAGGATGAAGAGGGGTTTACTAGGAAAACACAGAAGAGGCAGCTGTAGCTCGGGGTTAAATACATGTAATCTGGAAGCAAAATGCCTGTACTCATTCCTAGTTCTATCACTGTTAGCTTTGTAGATTAAGACAACCTCTCTGAGGTTACTTAACCTCTCTGAGCCTCAATTTCATTTTCTACAATAGGACCACCAATTGTAGTGCCTTAGAAGATTATTCTGATGGCTGAGTTAAAACATGTAAATCTCTTAACATAGTGTCTAGCACTTTGTAAGCATGCAATAAATGTTGACTCCGACAGAGAAAATTGCCCGTGCGAAAGTGTAGAGGCCAGAAACAGCACAGGGGAGTGGGTGAGCTGCTGGTGGCTCACAATGACTAGTACAAGGAGCTGATGGGGACACAGCGGATGGGGTGAGCTGGCAAGCAGTGGGAGATGAAGTCACAGATGACAGCAGGGGCCCATCATGAAAAAGCTCTCACGCAAGGCATGGATTTTCTCTCCTAGGGTAGTCATTCTTCACCATGATGTGTCTCTGGAAGGAAATATCAGAATCACTGGGTAGGCAGTATATTTTGTTCAAAGCGTTTTCAACATTATACATCCCCACTGTTTCGATAATGTGCAAAGGCAGGAGAACTCTTCTCAACACACAAGGCACTCTGTCTTCAGAGTATGGGGAATCTGCCACTTCAGAGAAAGGAGAGGCTGTTGGGCATATCCAAAGCTCAGCAAGAATGAGATTTTTTTTAAATCTTGGGATGTGAGGAGCTGAGAATACTGGAGGTGGAAATAGAGAGCCACTGAAGGGTTGCAATCAAGCGAGAGTCATGATAAGGCTTGCATTTTAGAAACAGGCTTTGGGGGTCAGTCTGAAGAAAGCGTTGGACGGTAGAAGAAGCTGGTGAGTGCTGGAAGCAGATGGATGAATAGGAAAATTTTGCAATGGTCTAGGCTAGAGATTATTAGGGCTTTACTGAAGAGAGTGGTCATGGAGATGGACAGGAGGGGGCACAGACCTTCTGGTGGAATAAATGAATGAGGGGGTCACATGTTGTGCTGTGCTAAGTCGCTTCAGTCATGTCCGACTCTTTGCGACCTACGCACCATAGCCCACCAGGCTCCTCTGTCCATGGGATTTCCCAAGCAAGAACACTAGAGTGGGTTGCCATTCCCTGCTTCAGGGGATCGTCTGGACCCAGGGATCAGATCCACATCTCTTACATCTCCTCTGTTGGCAGGCAGGTTCTTTATCACTAGCTCCACCGGGGAAGCTCAAGGATGTTGTTGAAGTGTCGAAATAGCTGAGTGCTTTTGGATTTCTGTGCCCATGACAGGGCCCTTGGCCCTCATTGTAAGCATCTCCCTGCCTTGTCTCTCAGATAAGATGGAATAGATACATCTTGTGAAAGCAGATTTGTGAATTCCCACACTGTGGCAGGCCCTTTGCTAGGCAATAAAAGTGAAGATCTCGACTGTTCTCTCCTGGGATTATCTCATTGCATATAGTCAAAAAGAACACAAATAATCTTGACCCAGTAACTCGTGGGTTTTTTCAGCTGAGAGCCAGAACCACAGGAAGGTCATTTCTTAAAACCCATAATCAGGCAGATTTCCCCCAGGCTGTCTTTGCAACCAGGTGCAGACCTCATTTCGGAATTCTGCCTGACTCAAGAACACTGCCTTTGCTGTAAAGCAGAGACTTGAGGGGAAAGGAGGGCAGCCAAAACCATTCTGTCTTCACACCCAAATCCCTGGGGATTAGACTCATCATCATATGGTGACTGGGAGGCTTCTGACAGGAAAAGCCAAGACATAAATCCCGTCCATGGGAAAACCACGCGGGAAGTAGGCCAGCCCATGTTTGAGCGCCTCATTCAAAAAGCCCTCTGATCTCCAGGAGCATCGCTCAGCATCCGAATGCCTGTGGCTCCCCACCTATAAAGCCATGGGGCCAGCCTGCTGGCTGCTGCTGCCTCCTCCCCAAGGAAGGAGGGAGTTGCCTGTGCGGATGCTTCCACCGTCTCCAGCTCTAAGTTCATTAGCAGAGGGTGCTTCTTGGAAATGTGATGTCTTCTGGTGTAGTGATGCTTCTTTTCAAACTTTATTTTTACATCGATTAGCTGACTGTGTAATTAAACACCATGTCTTTAGCCCACACAGGCCAAAGGTAAAAAGGATGCTGGGCAAAAGATACAAAAAGCAAGACACAGCGAGTATGCCAAATCTCCCTTTGTGCAAAGGAGAAGGCCAGGGTCTTGGCTCCTGGCAGGGTCTGGGAATCTGAGCTAGGCAAGGGGGATGGAGTGAGGGGGGTGGTTCTGGGGCTGGTGGGGGGCTTAATTTGCCTACTGCTTCCTTCCAATTCATGGAACTGCATGGTGGCCTAAAGAGAGACATCTTGAGGTCAAACCAAAAGCAACACACTGCCCAGCTGACTCTCCAAGGTCATTTGAAAAAAGTAGACAAAGAGAGGGGCTTCCCAGATGGTGCTAGTGGTAAAGAACTTCCCTGCCAATGCAGGACACGTAGGAGACATGGGTTCAATCCTTGGGCCGGGAAGATTCCTGGAGGAGGGCATGGCAACCCACTCCAGTATTCTTGCCTGGAGAATCCCATGGACAGAGGAGCCTGGTGTGCTATAGTTCGTAGGGTTGCAAAGAGTCGGATATGACTGAAGTGACTTAGCACGCACACAGACAGAGAGAGAGAGACTCTAGATGCTAAACTATGGGAGATTAGCTAAGAGACTGGTTAGGAGTTTTTAAAAAATTGTTGGTGAGTATAGGAAGTCTGGATGAGCTTTCTGTCCTAAAGAACATAGGGGACTTTGGGAACTTCCAGTAAAACAGTTATAGAAATACTAACTTGACTCACCGGGAAATTAAAATCTAATTCTGGAGCCACACCCACCTGGGCAATCAAGGAACTGGAGAGCAGGATATAGATTCCCATTTTACAGATAAGGAAACTGAGGCTGAGGGAAGTGAAACAAATCACCTGAGTTTGTACATCTAGTGAATAACAAAGTGAAAGTGAAGTTGCTCAGTTGTGTCCGACTCTTTGCGACCCCACGGACTGTAGCCCACCAGGCTCTTCCGTCCATGGGATTTTCCAGGCAAGAATACTGGAGTGGGTTGCCATTTCTTTCTCCAGGAGATCTTCCCAACCCAGAGACTGAACCTGGGTCTCCGTATGGTAGGCAGACGCTTTACCATCTGAGCCACTAGGGAAGATCTTAAATCCAGGACATGTGAGTCTAAATATCATGTTCTTCCCCTTATATAACATGACTTACAAATGACTGAAGAGGAGTGAAAATTCTGGGTTCTCAAACTCCAAGACAGATGTGAATCAGCTGAACTAATCAGATCGATAGTGGGCACTAGTCATTGGAAATGGGCTGGAGCCAGGGACATACTGCGGATGCGGAGTGGAGTACAGGACGACAGGCATCTCCAAGGCACACAGACAAGGTTGGGTCTAGAAAGGGGACTGGATTCAGAGGCAGGGTCCATCTCAGAGCGCTGTCAGAGGACTGCCATAGGCCCCTACCTGTCTGTCAGCCAGGGGATGCACGTTCTTCTCTGAAAGGCATCTACTACCTCAGCTTCTTAAGGGGAACACACAGAGGCGATTCCATAATTAGAAGGCCCTGGGGCAAAAGGAAAAAGTGGGCCACTTGTCCAAGGACCAGGGAGAAAGTGTTGAAGTATTAGAATATAGCACTTTTCTCTGTCGTTGGTTCTCTTTCTCAATCTGTCATGGTATTTCTACCTGCTATTTAACCTTCCCCTCCCTCAGGCATGGGAATTCTCATCAGGTGAGTGCAGCCCTCACAGGCATCTGGGGTTCCGCTCTGCAATTTGTCAGGCAGGCAAGCAGCCCACCAGGTGCAGGGCACCCTCCTCCCACCACCAAGCAAGAGCCCAGGTTAGGGGTGGGAAAGGCACTCTCCCCTTCCCACAGGCCCACCATCGCTGACTGCACAGCTGACGTCTAAAGGATTGCAACCTTGGCTCCAGGATATGCACGTTAAGCTAATGCCTGCCCCATTACCGATGGCTGCCACCATCCTGCCATACTCACCTCACTCAGATCCCAGTGTGCCCGGCAGAGGCAGAGAGCAGGGCTGGGGGGATCAGGCAGGTTGGCACTTGGGGGCAAGGGAGCGGGCTACCCAAAACCCACCCTGGGGAGACAGGAAGGCAGCAAGAGGCAGAATGAATGTGAGATGAGACTCTACGTCTTTGGAACATACTCTGTTTTTCTCACTGGACCTGACTTATGAAATACAGTATCAAAGATAACTTTATTAAGAATTTCAAGATGGTGACCGCAGAACATTAAGCCCCCAGAGCAGGATTCTTTTGAGGGCAAGGTCCTGGTCGTGTGCTCATGAAAGCAGCCCTGAGAATATGAAAACCCCAGTAGCAATGGCCTTGAATGGATTAGCCTCCCTGGTGGCTCAGACCGTAAAGATACACCTAAAATGCAGGAGACCTGGCTTTAATCTCTGGTTCGGGAAGATCCCCTGGAATGGGCATGGAGACCCATTCCAGTATTCTGGCCTGGAGAATCCCATGATCAGAGGAACCTGGCGGGCTACAGTTCATGGGGTTATAAAGAGTCAGACATGACTGAGCGACTAACACTTTCATTTTTTCACTATCTGAGGAATGCTAAAGTCCCCATCCCACTCCCTACTCCTAAGCCTTCTGACTCCCTGTGGCCAAAGTCCAGATGGCTTCCATGATCTCCTTGGAAGTCATGGAACTCTCCTCTGTGGTCACTGGAGATGTCCTCCACTCTGCAGCCTCCAGTGTTGTTGCAACAATTGTGGCTACCTCCCTGACCCAGACAGGCAAGGAGGGTTCGCTTCCTGCATGTTGCTTATTATGTTCTAGGTGTGGCCTGGCCCTGCGTTTGTCTTATACCCTGCATTGAGAGTCTGGGAAAAGTCTGTTAGCACTGTTGTGACTATATAATTATCTATCATCCACATTGAACATGAAGGAGATTAAATGAATAATTAACAGTAGGACTCAAGTGAGTAAATGAAACTGTGCCAGGCAAACCAGGACACAAGGCCATCCCATCTGCGACTGAATAAGGACATTCGGTTGGTCTTATGCAGTGTCCCACACTTCTCATACAGCCACCTCCAACCAGCTCTTTAACATGAATCCTGTACATCTCAGTTCTCTCTCTCCCTAAGGCAGCTTCACAGCTTTCCCAAGGGAAAGGTCAGCCCTTCCCTGCTCTAACTCTGTTTCCCAAATAATATTCCTAATCTCACTGTCTGTGAACCCAGATAATAGTGGTGAAGTTCCTTATATTTTTTCTCTGCTAGAAGTCGAGATGGTCATTATTCAAATTTGATTTTTAGAGAACTGTCTTGGGACTCCAGGATGGGAACAGTGATGAAAGTGTTTCTTGTATCCTAACCATGTCTGTAAATGGACTGATTTTTTTTTCTTCTTTATTTTCCAACAGCTATTGGGAAGCACTGAACACCTTCTCTCTCATCCACGTGTGCTGATGTTCTTTCAAAGGTGCCAGAGGTTTGGTGTCACTGGCTGAGAAATCTTAATTGGCCTTAAATAACATATTTCTGAGTTCAGAAGGGATTTTTATTAATGATTCCACTGTAAAGGTAGAGTTCACTATTGTTTAACCTTTGCTATAAAGGTAATTGCTCAGCCCATACTATTTTTCTAAGAGAGTGAAATCATCCTTACCCTTTATGAAGAGCCTATCAATAAAAGAGAGATTTCCTATATCCTGTCAACCCCTATTCACCCCAGCTTTTTCCCTCAGATGCTATCCCCTCCTCCCTCCTGGGAATGTGGTCACAGAAAATCAAATCATTGTGTTTCCCATTTGACATCTGAAATTATTTATAATCTTCATATTATTATTTTTTTTTTTTGAACAAGAACCACCTTTTTGAAGAGCTCTACTTATGTATGAAACACAGGTATAGCCTTTTTTGGCTCCTTCTGACAACAGAAATAAAAACAAAAACAGTTTCCAGGGGGTATAACTTCAGTAGTATCAGCCATAAACACTTGGGAAATTGATATCTCAGCAAGGGGGCCCTCCAAAGCTTCCCTTACAATAGGATAATAGTGGGAAGCCTGATCTTAAACTCTCAAATTTTTCCATAACTTAATCATTTTGTTTGAAATTTACCATTCAAGGAACTATGTTCCCACCCTTTTCTCCCCCTACACCAGCCTTCCTACTTTACCTTTTTTTTTTTTCTTTTTCTTTTTAAAATTGAGCTAGGATCCACAAGCCACTAGGCTTCCCTGGTGGCTCAGACGGTAAACAGTCTGTTTGTAATGCAGGAGACCTGGGTTCAATCCCCAGGTCAGAAAGATCCCCTGGAGAAGGAAATGGCAACCCACTCCAGTATCCTTGCCTGGAGAATTCTATGGATAGAGGAGCCTGGCAGGCTACAGCCCATGGTGTCGCAGAGTTGGACATAACTGAGCGACTAACATACACAGGATCCACAAAGTGGACGTGAAGATTTGATCAATCTTTTTTTGACAGTTCTGCAGCGTCCCAGTTCAGCCTCACCAATATTAAGTCACTGTAAGTTTATTACATTAAAGAATATGTTTGTCTCTATAATTATGATAGGCTGAATGACATCACCTCAAAATTCGTATTTTAAAGTCCTAAATCCCAGTATCTCAGAATGTGACTGCATTTGGAAATAGGGCCTTTAAAAAGGTGACTAAGTTAACTGAGATTATTAAGGTGGGTTCTAATCTAATATGATTTAGTATCTTTATGTGAAGAAAAGATGGGGACACAGACACACACAGAAGGAAGATGACATAAAGACAAACAGAAGGTCATCTACAAGGCTAGGAGAAAGGCTCCAGGACAAACCAACCATGCTGACACTTTTAGCCTCCAGAATCACGTGAAAATAGATTTCTGTTGTTTAAGCACCTGATCATTGGGAGTTTGTCAGGAGCCCTAACAAACTAATCAAATAAGTTTATCTTGCATCCATTCAATTTACTACTCTTTTTAATTCTTTTTATGTCTAACATCCCTAAAGGATAATTTACATACAATAAAATTCATCTTCTTTTAAATGTGTGGTTCAATGCATTTTTGACAAATGTATATATCCATGTAAACGTACCACAATTAAAATATAAAATATTTCCTGTAACCCCAAAATTTCTTTCATGCCCTTTTGTGACCAATCCCCACTCCCCAACCACAGACACAATCTGACCTGCTTTCTGTTATAATAAACTTGCCTATTCTAGAACTGCATACAAATAGAATCAGATAATATATACTTATTGGTATCTAGTTTCCTTCACTTAGCATAATATTTTTGAGATTCATCCATGTTATTTTATATAGCAATGGTTTCTTTTTATTGCTAAATTGTATTCTGTGGCATGTATAACCACAATTTGTTTACTCGTTCACCTGTTGATTGACACTTGAGGTTTTGAACTTCTATGAATAAAGCAACTATGAGCACTTGTGTGTGAGTCTTTGTGTGGATATATGTTTTTACTTTTCTTGGGCAAATATCTCACCAATTTTGGAGATTCAGTAGCAGACCATCGCAATAATTTATTGACCATATTTATGTGAGTGTGCTTCAGGACTCACTATTGTCCAATCACTCTGTATGTCTTATGTCAATACTGCACCCTCTTAATTACCGTAGCTTTGTATATAGTAAGACTTCAGGTCCAACTTTGTTCCTTTATTTCAAAATTGTTTGGGCTATTTTCAATTCTTAGATTTCTGTATCAATTTTAGTATCAGTTTATCAATTTCTCCAAAATCTGCCAGAATTTTAAATGGACTTATGTTAAATTGATGGATCAATTTCAGAAGAATGGGCATTTTAATAATAATGAATCTTCTCAAGTACGGATATATGTTTTCTTTCTAGTTGAGTGTCTCAGCAATGTATTTTAGTTTTCACTGTACAGGTCTTGTAGACATTTTGTTAAATGTATGCTAAGTATTCAATATTTGCTGATATTGTGGTAAATGATATTTTTACATGTTATTTGCTAATTGTTTGTTACTAGTACATAGAATTATATACTGACATTGTTTTTTGAGTACCTTGTTAGTTCCAATAGCTCTATTGTAGATTATTAGAATTTTCTATGCACACAACCATGTGTCTGTGAGTAAAAATAGTTTTACTACTTCCTTTCTAATCTATACAATCTTTATTTCTTTTTATTGCCTATTGCACATGCTAGGTTTCTAACACAATGTTGAATAGAAATGATAAGAACAGACATTCTTATTTTTTTTGTTCTGAGTGTAAAAGCATTTACTGTTCTGACATTGACTTTGATGTTAGTCTAAGGTTTTCTACAGATGTCCTTTATCCAGCTGGGGAATTTCCCTATCTGCTGCTAGTTTGTTCATGGCTTTTACCATGAAAAGTGTTAGATTTTGCCAAGTTTTTTTTTTTTTTTAACAATCTATTGAGATTTTCCAATGATTTTTCCCTTTAGTTTGCTAATGTGGCAAATGTGATTTTCAAATGTTAAACCAAGCTTGAATTTCTTAGATAAAGTAAACCCCTGTTGGAATCCCAATTAGATTTGTGCTGTCCCATTAAAGGGACCAGGAAGGGCTGAGGAGCCTCTTCCTCAGAAGGCTGGGCACTGGCTCTGTGAGGAAATTTTCTCTGAGACCCTGAAGTATGCAGGGCCTTCTCAGAGGTCTGAAGACCAACTCCTCAGGATTAATTCTCTGGGCAACTGATTTCTGGTAACCCCACCTCTTCCTCCTCTCCTCCCAGCCCTAGGGCTCATGGTGAAATGAATCAGGACCCTGTGGTCCTTGATGCCCACCCCCCAACCCCCTGCCACCGATCATGTTCTCTGCCTGCCTTTTTCCTGTGGAAAACTTTAGTCAAAGAATAAGTTTAATCAGAAAAGTGAGAAATGCTGAAACAATGGAAAACAGTCTAAGGAGACTAAATAATAATGTGATCATTAAACATAGCAAAGGAAGGCCTTTAGCTCTTTCTCAAGGGCTATAGATAATATTCTGAGCCATATCTTCTGAGCTGTCTTATCATTACTAAAACTCCAGGTGGAAAAGTTAACTACAGGATGACCAGACTGTATCCAGGACATGAGCTGCCACAATTCCGAGACCTGACCACAGAGAAATGGGAACAAATGCACCCTGGAACTGAAGATTAACTGTACCTGAAACAACCCAGATGACGCTGGTCAGACCCCCGATGAACAGTTGAAGATGACTGTTAGAGATGACTGTGCTGTTTCTACATTTAACCTACCCCCTGCAACTCTGTCTATAAAAGCTCTCACCCCCTGCTTGTCGGATGGTGGGGAGGGGGGAAGCTGGCCATTGGACAGATGTCTGCCACCCTCCCCACCAGTTGCTGACATCTGAAATAAAACAAGCTTTCCTTTCCACCAACCTGGCCTGTTTACTGATTTTTGAGTGGTGAGCAGCCAGACCCCCTATGCGTACCTTTCAGTAACAATGGTACGTTCATAAAATCATTTCTCAGAATTGAAAATACCTTAGAGATCAGTTACTAAAACCTTCCAGCCAGTGCATGAATCCTTGCTACAGTGTTTCTGTTAAATGGCCATCCATGCTAGTCTTAAAATCACTTGAGACATCGAACCCAGTAGCTCTCGCAAATACAAAGAAGAAATCAAGAAGATTAAGAAGAGATGCTGTTATAGTGAGTGCTTTAGCTTTCCTGAGCAGTGCTAAGGCTATTATCCACAGTTTAATCTTAGTGTTTTTGTTTTTGTTTGCTGGGTTCTGTAAACTCTATGGACATACTCTCAGGATTCCATGAATTTCTCTTGGAAAAATATCTTTTAAAATTTATTTCTGTTGATGTCTTAAAAAGTAATGTAGGTAAATATAGGTATATCTGAATCATTCAGTAGGATGATTTCCATGACCATAAAGAGCTTATAAGAGTAGCCACACATTTTCACTGCCCGTGTTCACTTTGTCACTTTGTTTGTGTTTATAATCTACTTGAGAACTATTATTAGTTCCAAACAAAGACACTGGATCTAGGATGCCAGGTTGGAATTCAAGATCAGCAACTCATTCTATGTGTGACTTTGAGCAAATTATGTTGCCTATCTGTGCCTCAGTTTCCTCATGTGTAAAATGGAGATAATTAAAGTATCTCATTGAATTAATATATCAGATGAATTAATATATTGGAACAATACTTGACACATACTAAGTGCTATATAATGTTTGGTAGTACTGAAACCATGCAACTCAGACTAGGACTTGAATGCAAACGCTGGGACTCAAACCCAGCCAAAACACAGAACACGGCTTCAACCCATGGTCTTCTAACTGAAATCATACTTGGCCTCAGGACTTTATGAAGCTCAGGTTCTTGATGTCTCACTGAAGAAAGAATTCAGTGAGAGACAAAATGTTAGGCAAGAAGAGGATTTATTTAGAGAGGAAAAAACTGCACAGACAGTGGGCCATCTCGGAAGGTAAGAGTGGCATCAGGGTCAGTTTTTATACGGGTGGGTAGTTCCATAGGCTAATGAACGGAAAGAGTATTCTAGCTATTTTGGGGACAGGATCAGGATTTCTAGAAACTGGGCCACAACCACTTTTTGACCGTCATGGTCACCCTTTGAAACTGTCATGGCGTCTGTGGGTGTGTCACTTAGCTTGCTGATGTGTTGCAATGAGAGTATCCCGAGGCTCAAGTTCCAGTGGAAGTGGATTTATCTGCCATCTCATAAGGCTTCCCTGGTGGCTCAGGTGGTAAATTGTCTGCCTGCAATGCGGGAGACCCGGCTTCGATCCCTGGGTTGGGAAGATCACCTGGAGAAGGAAATGGCAACTCACTCCAGTACTCTTGCCTGGAAAATTCCATGGACTGAGGAGCCTGGTAGGCTACAGTCCATGCGGTCAGAAAAAGTCTGACATGACTGAGCGATTCATTCACTATCTGTCATCTTAGACCCATTGGGTTCCAGTCAGTTTATGTCCTGTCCTTGGGCTATGTTATTCTTCTAAAGGTTGTACCTGCCTAGTTCCCTTCTGTTTCAGCATCACTAGATAGTATTGGCTTACTTATTGACAGCTATTAACCAAGTGACTGACTTGCCTACAGTCACAGGACTAGAAAGTAGGAGAGCTGGGGCTCCCACTCAGGCTGCCTGGCTCCAAGCTGATCATTTTGCATTATCACTTTGTCCTTGAAAGACATAGGCAAGCTCTGAGATGAAAACCTGTGACTACAACCCCTGCCCAGGAATTCTGGAATGCAAGCCTTACTGGAATGGCAAAACCAGAAGGGCTCTCTGAGTACTTCTTGGCTTCTGATTCACAGAGGAACAAGGCCTGCAGGCTCAGTTACTGTTAATTTTATGTGTCAACTAGAAAACTGAGCTTTGGGATGCCCAGATTAGTTAGTTATGTGTGATTCCTGGGTGGGTCTGTGAGGATGTTTCCAGAAGAGATTGGCATTTGAATTGGTGGACTGAGTAAAGTAGATGGCCCTTCCCAGTGTGGTTGCCTGTGGGCTAAATCACTTCAGTAGTTTCTGACTCTGTGACCCTGCAGACTGTAGCCCACCAGGCTCCTCTGTCCATGGGATTCTCCAGGCAAGAATACTAGAGCAGGCTGCCATGCCCTCCTCCAGGGGATCTTCCCAACCCAGGGATTGAACCCGTGTTCTAATGTTTCTCACATTAGCAAGCAGGTTCTTTATCACTAGTTTGTCATCTAATCCACTGACAGCCTGAATGAAAAAAAAAAAAAAAGGCAGAGGAAAGTTGAATTGATTCAGAACTGGAGGATCCATCTTCTCCTGCCTTCAGTGATGCTGGTTCTCAGGCTTTGAGACCCAGAGAGGCTCTTGTGCCTTCTAACTGCACTAACAGCTTTCCTAGGGTTCTAGCTTGCAGCCTTATCCTTCACAATGGTGAGAGCCAATACTGCCACCTGAAAACCAGGTTTTTTAGTTGAGTGAGTGTGGGTGAGTGTTGAGCCAAAACACAATCAAACCAAGGAGAGAATTAAGCATTTATTATTACTTGCACCAGTAAGGAGAACACCAGGGCTCTTTCCCAAAGCAATATCTCCCTGAACTACGAAATTGGGAAAGTTTTAAGCTAAGAGTACATGTATATTCATGAAGGGGTTGGGCAGTTGACAGAGTCCAAGGGCATTAGTGATAAAGACCTCACCTGCCAATTCAGGAGACATAAGAGACATCTTAGCCATCTGCAGCTGACAGTTCTAGCTGCATCTCAAGCCGAAGAAGCATTTCTACCAGGAGTGTCTTTCTTTCCTTAACCCAATCATGTTAACGAAGAACTGCTGCCATTTATTTTCATAAGTGGTTTATGACCTCAAAAAGTGTAGATGCCAATGTGTTTGGGATAAATAGACTTTTCCTTCTGCAGTCTACATGTCATTTCTTCTAGGAAGCAGAGGCTTCCATGTCTTATTGCTAGGAGAATCCTTTTCTCCCGGAATAGAGTAGGTTTTGCATTTTACTTGTTCTTCTCCACTAGAAAGTTACACACTAAACTTGTAGCCCTTAAACATTCACATGACAAGTTAGAGTTAAAACACCCCTCTATCCTTGATTTTCAGGAAGCCCAGTCCCCAAATACAGAGACCACTTTTGTGAAAATGTCCATTCCCTCCTCCTTTGCAGGGTTCCCTAGGGTCTCCCAGAGACTGAGAGCCTGTTTCCTCTACATCTTGGCTCTTCTGACTTCCTTTACAATGTAGGATAAGGCCACTTAATATTTCTCCCAGTGGTTTCACCATATAGTAAGGTCAGATGTGGTTTTTGTGGAGTGCAGTTAATATAAATATTTTAAAATTATTGATAGTTTAGAAAACTTTCTTTCAGCTTTACAGCTAATTTTAGGTAATGTCATGTAAATTCAAGTTCAGGAAAAAATTTATCAAGCTGTAATATTTGGAAGGGTTTTTTTGTGGGGGTGAGGGGAGCTATGAAACATGTGGGAATCTTAGTTCCCTGACCAGGGATGGAACCTGTGGAGTCCTAACCACTGGATAGTCTCTTCAAGGAGTTTTCACAGGCCAGCTTTAGCTCCATACATTCTAAACCTTGTGTCCATTCATATCACAATGTGTCCTCTGGCCTCGAACCTTCAGGTCAGGACACAAGTCGGCACAGAAGGTCATAGGACTATTCCTAGAAGTTATCTCTGAACCAGAACGGCTAATCATAATGTAACTGCATAGGGAAGTGACCTTGGTCTTTGGGAATGTATACCAGTCCCAAGTCCTTGTATCCCCTATGGTCCATTTTTGTTTAGTGTTCCTAGTGTCTTTAAAGGTCCTTGAGTATTTCTTGATTTTACTCCCTAGATTGCTGAGATAGATCATTCATAACTTAATTGTTATTTAAATAATGAATCCTTGCTGTCTCTCTTTTTCAGAGTGTTGCCCATGGGAGAAACAGTGATTTGAAGGGTCTTGCGCTTGTGACTTTCAACCTGGGACTTCAATGTTAAACACAAGTTTGCTATCTCTGACCATGACACCTTAATATTTATGGTACATCTTTCCTGGTTGGTCAGTAATTTAGACCTCAGGTATCTCATTTTCAGCTCCTGAAGAGGTGATTGGGCTTCTTTTTGAAGTGCCCCCTCATGACCCCCTGAAGTGAATTTCACGTACAACACATTGCCTATAAGGGTCTAGTGATCTCAAACAGAGTCTCCATATTTGATGACAATCTAGACTTCTGTTGTCAAGTGACGTTTTTACAAATAGACCAAAAATACTTTTACTTGTATGGTCTCATGCGCTACACCATTCCCGAAAGGATTTGAGACACTAGATGACTATAATCTTTTTATATTGCCCTCTAACAAACAGGAAAAAAAAAAAAAACTAGAACAAAAAGTGAAAAATAGAACTCAGAGGGAAAGGAAATGGTATAGAATTCTCAGAGGGCAAAGCTTATACATAGAAAAGCAAAAATGCAAATGTGATGACAATATCTGGGTTAGCAAATGAACACTGAGCTTCTTTGTAGAAAATGTAAAAAGGAAAACCTGATTAGTTATAAAATACACACTGTTGAGTAGATCAAACCATCATATTTTGTACAAACTCGGTTTTTCCTGGTTCTGAGATGCGGCCCAGAATATATTTCATTCACTGTTGAAATCCCAGAGTGGTGCCTGGTACTTAGTAAACACTCATTAAATATTTCTTAGGAAATGAATAAACAGATGAATGAAGTCAATGTTTGCTTTCTCTAATAAGTTTAAAATTATTCAAAGGCCTATATTGTACCTCATTCATCTTTATATTCTCCCAAACACTTACTATGATTCATTCTTTCATTCAACAAACAATTATTGAGGGACTGTTATGTGCCAGGCATTGTTCTAAGCTCTAGGAATGTGATAGTAAACAAAACATTCTGATGAAGAAACAAATAAAAAATGAGACAATTTGTATACATATGTATGTATTTATATTCACATAGTATGTTAGATGGTGAGTGATTCTTTAATGTAGTGAGCACATGTTTGAATTCCATATGATTTCCAAGAGAAGCCCCCTTCCCCAGAAAACCCTGGAGGGTCTTCTAACCAAGAAGACCATCAAAACTGTGATGTAATAACAGGGTCTGTGGAATGGCTTCACTGGAGGCCTTAGAATAGTCCCTGGATTTCGGCTTTTCAATAGTGACTGGGAGGTCTTTTGAAAATTCTAAATCAGAAGACTGTGGTGTGGGAGACCTTGGAGCCCAGAAGCTGATCTGGGAAACCCCATCCCTCTCAAATCAGTGAGAGCCTAAACTGAGGCCATCTTTAGAAACAGAATTTCCTCAGGACCCATTTATAGCTCTGAGCCCTTCTGCTTCCTACTAAGGGAACTCCCAGGCTTGGGCCCCTCCACCTAGCCAAATGCCCCCGGTCAAACACGGTCACTGGCCCCTGAAGAATGTTCCTCTCGCTTCTCCTTTGGCTCTCCTTCTGCACAGGGACTGTTCCAGCATCCCTGTTATCTGTGGCGCCAAGAAGACTAAGAGTCCCGTGACAGCAGGGGCCGGTGGGGCAGGCACTGGAGGCTGCCTGACGGCCAGGGCCCATTAACCTCCTCTTCCAGCCATTGTTTTACAAGTGGTCATCGCCACCTCGCCGCCCAGTCAGAAGCTAGTAGCAGCTTTATAGCCTACTTACAGAAAATGGCTCAGCACTTAGGCATTTTCTGGTGCCCCAGGGTTCAAAGTGAAATTAATTTCCATTACCTCCCATAATAAATCACCTCACCCAACACATGTATGAAATTCCATTCAGGAGACTCAATTCATTCTGGGACTCCACAGAAAAGCATACACACTTCAACTTGCACTTACTTAATTTCTCTGCTTTGGGGAGAGCTGATGGGACCCTACCAAACAATTCGGTTCCAAGAGAGCCAATGGAATGTGAAACAGTCTTAAAACACAGACTGGGGCGTGGCCTGATGATCCTAGGTTTGTGGAGAGGAGAAGGGGGAGTTCTTTCTCTCCTGCCACACTCTTTGGTCCCTGTCCTCTCTCTCTCTCTTCTTCTTTTTTTTCTTTTAATCACAGCACAGATGCATGGAAGCTGATAAAGCAATCAGAACAGTCGTGGCCCTCTGGGTTTGACATCATAATCTGGATCTGGTTGGAAATGCTTGGCGGCCTTTGGGGGCACATGTGTGGCTACTCATTCTAATTCTCAATATTTTTTGAAAAGAAACCGCTGAGTGATCACAAATGCAGGGTACAGTGGATAATGAAGAAAGTAAATAGCAAGGTTCAGCATCACCGAGACAAATGCACGGAGGCTGAAGGGACGGTGAGCATGACTCAGCGGGCGAATCATGTCTAAGGAATTTAAGGCAGAAAGGCAAAGGGAGAGGGAAGGAGAGAGGCCCAGAATCTGTGGGCTGAAAGGGTTGTGCACAGCCCTGAGTCCAAGCAATCACATAGGACATTACAAAAGTAACTAACACTATATGTTTGGCCCTGGCTGTGACTAAGCATTCCCTGTAATGACTGTACCAATTAAACCCCTCAGAAACCCTATTATTCTGGTACTCTTTCCATTGGGATCACAGGTAAAAGAGAAGCAGACAAATCTTCCAAGCAAGGAGGCAGGGCTGGATATAGTTACTAGAAGGAAGAGAAAGGGTACTAGTCAGACAAAAACAGCCCATCTTCACCTGAGTTTCTCTCTACATAACACTTTGCATTTGCAGGGGTGTGTCAGTTGTACAAATTTAAAAATTCATTTTTAAAAATTAGAAAAGAAAGAAAACCTACCTCATAGGGTTTTATCTATTTTTATCCTCATAAGGTTTACAAGTGAGAAAACAAAGACTCAGTGAAATAAGGAGAATTACCCTAATTCATGTCACCAAGAAGTGATGGAGTCAGGTTTGGAACCCAGGTCTTCCCGAATCCAGAAATTAAGTGCTTAGTATCATACTGTTTCTTTGTAACTCAATAAGTTGGAAGCCCAACTGAGACTTTAAGCTGCAGCTGGAACTGATGTTTTTCTCACAGAGATGGATGGATGAATGAAATGATAGGGAGGGAGGTAAGTAGACAAATGATAGATAGATAGACTTCTTATAATTTCTTTCTGATGACATAAGTAACACAATCTTACTATAAATACTCAAGGACTACAGATATAGGAACTGAGGGCACCTTATAAGCAAGCCCTCTAAAAAAATGCTACTGTTAGATATAGTCCTTTGATTTCTTCTGTTTTTATACCACAAATTATACCAACATATTTTTGAAAACAGGAGCACCTTCCCCTTAATTTTGCTGGGAACCTAAAACTGCTCTAAAAAAATCATCTACTTTTAAAAATGAAAGCATCTTATACATATTATTCTGCAACTTTTTTCTATATACATTTTTTAGTTTGACATCAACCATTTTACACAATTTTAATTAACTGGTTCCACGTAATGAACATCAGGTCTCAATTTACTGCTAGTACTCTTCCCATTAACGTGGTGGGTCTAATTCAGCAGGCATGAGCATCATTTGGGGAGCTTATGGAAATGCATATTCATAAACACCAAGGCTAGAGATTCTTATTCAAAAGGTCCAGAGCATACCTCAGGAATTAAGATTTTTTTCTTTCTGAACACAATTTCTTCTTCCATGGTCTATAGATTCAAGTGATTTTGAGAAATATTTTGCAAAAAAAAAGAAGTTGTTTTTGTATCTTGACAATATAGTCCTTCCATCCCAACATTCAGACTTAAGAAACATTACCCAATTAATTGGCTAGAGTGATACAAACTTGAATTGTGACTTTGAAATATAAACGCTGTTTGAGATCCGAATGGACATGCCTCTGTCTTTCTCATCCCTGAACCTGGCTCCAGTCTTTCATTTTTAAAAATATATGGGCTCTAGGAAAGCCCATGGTACAGAGAAAAGAGTTCCCAACTCTCCTTTAACTTGCTGGGCAATCTGAGACAAATCACCTCAGTTCCCAGGCCTCATGGGTGCATCTGTACAGCCCAGGATCTCTAAGCCCCTAGAGGCAGCGTGCTTCCCTAAGCCCCATCCCCACCCAGGTGAGGGAAAATTCTGGAACTGGAGAAAAGGCGGCTTCCCTTGTGAGAAGCCTTTATGGGCTTCATTCATTCAATGCCCCATTTGTCCAAAGGCCTCATCTACTCAGAAGTCAGTGTTTCTCAGCCTGTGAATTTGACCCCTAGCCAGGAAAATGATGGAACCTGCCCAGGTGGACATGCACCTGCTCCAAGTGGAAACCAGGCACTCGAACCATCTGTTTGAAGCATTTAGTGATTAGATCCTTTCTATTGCACAACACTCTGCACACATACACACGCGCCCACATGCACAACACAACCTGCCAACCAACACAGCCATTCTATGAGGGGAAAGGTCAGAGAGCACCATCCCAGTTTTGCCTGTGAGAAAACAGAGCCACAGGGACATCATGCGGCTAGAACACCATCACCAGGTCAGAAACTCATTGGGACCCAGGTCTGCCGAGCTCTGCTCTGGTCTGAGGCTCTTTGCACCAATGTTAACAAGCCTCCAGGGTGCACACATTCAAAGCTATTTCAGTTGTCTTAAATCACTTGGTCTTCACAATGACCTTAAGAAATAGGTACAGGTATCCCTTCCCACCACCCAGCTTTTTGTAAGTCACTTTATGCCATTTCACATTCACAAAAAACTTATACTAGTACCTGTTTTTGCTAACTGAAAGAAATCTGTAGAACATTTTTTGCTTTTAGGGGAAAAAAAAGGCAAAAAGCAAAAAATTGGGATCATCCTTTGTCCTGCAGTGAGCTGTTACAGAGGTCATCACACATCCCAAGCAGGGAGAGTGGCCCTACCAAGATCCTTCCCCAGGAACCACACTCAGCATCTCAGCATCAAGCTGCCATATCTTTGAACCACATCTATGAGCATCTGTGCTTGTCTCTACTTATTTTGTGCATCCGTTAGCAAGATGTGTCCTTAGGTAATTGCTTCTTTGCTTACTCCATGTCTACTTATGAAAGATTTCATAGGAAAGCTCTACTTTTGGATAGCAGGGAAATCTGTATTATCACTTTATAAACAAACCCAGTGCTCTATGAGACTTAGTATTTCCCCCGGGCAGGGTTTACATCACACTTGTCAGTATACTCACCCAGTTACCTAGATTGACAGTGGCAGAATCGAGGCCACAGGCAGATCATTTTTCAGTTCAGCACAGTCTTACGGAGCCCTTTGCTGAAACAGGAAGGCTCTACCTGTGGTACAAAGCCAACAGCCACCTGTGCCATGGGCTCTGGGGAGGGGAGGAGCTGCACAATGAGGAGCAGATGAAGACATGGATGCACTGACCACCTCCTCTGTGCAGGGGCTTTACTTCCCTTACTGCATAAGTGCTGTCAGAATTGATGCCCTGGATCTCCTGAAGTAAGGGATTCATCCAGTTTTTATATTTTAACTTAAGCTAGAGGACTCATACATTTCCCTCTTGTCAAGATCTGGGGTTAGGATAACGTATCAAGGATGACTATTGGGAAAAAGCAGCAATAACATCTCATCTGAATTCCAAGATCCAGGCTGGAGGGAAGAATTCCTCGAGACTGGCTGGAGATGGGTTTCAGTTCACACTGAATGCTACTCAGTTCATATATCTTCCTGTGGCAGATGCTATACGAAGCACTGACACATGAAAATGAGGAAGACTGTTCCTGCCCTCTGTCTAAAAGGGGAGATGGTTGGGAAGAAATGGAGGCAGTGTGCCCTGCGGGCTCTAGAGTCAGACAGCCTGGGTGGAATCCCTGTTCCAGCCTTGATTGTGTAACCTGGGGCAAATTTCTGAAATTTAGTTGTTTCACTGGTAAAGGGAGAGAGATGATATTAGTCCTACCTTATGGATTATTGTTGCATATATTGAATGATTTAATACACATTAAGAGGGACTTCTCTGGTTAAATCCAGTGATTAAGACTCCATGCTTCCACTGGAGGGGGTGTGGGTTA
This sequence comes from Aepyceros melampus, assembly GCA_006408695.1. Lineage (NCBI taxonomy): Eukaryota > Metazoa > Chordata > Mammalia > Artiodactyla > Bovidae > Aepyceros > Aepyceros melampus. Next base: position 350,670 of record SJXQ01006110.1, read on the forward strand.
GATCTCTGATCAGGGAACTAAGTTTCCACATGCTGCGCAGTGTAGCCAAAAAATAAATAAAAATCCCAGCAGAATTAATAGCAGAATCAAAGGAATTTTTTTTTAAAGATGGTGAATGATGAGTTTATGGAACTGTAATAGGCAACAGTGACTGGAAAGAAGGAGGGGTAACCAGAGATGATATGATGACGACAATGACAATAAATAATATCACTTAAAGGTAATGGAATTCCAGTTGAGCTGTTTCAAATCCTGAAAAATGATGCTGTGAAAGTGCTGCGCTCAATATGCCAGCAAATCTGGAAAACTCAGCAGTGGCCACAGGGCTGCAAAAGGTCAGTTTTCATTCCAATTCCAAAGAAAGGCAATGCCAAAGAATGCTCAAGCTACTGCACAACTGCACTCATCTCACACGCTAGTAAAGTAATGCTCAAAATTCTCCAAGCCAGACTTCAGCAATACGTGAACCGTGAACTTCCTGATGTTCAAGCTGGTTTTAGAAAAGGCAGAGGAACCAGAGATCAAATTGCCAACATCCGCTGGATCATGGAAAAAGCAAGAGAGTCCCAGAAAAACATCTATTTCTGCTTTATTGACTATGCCAAAGCCTTTGACTGTGTGGATCACAATAAACTGTGGAAAATTCTGAAAGAGATGGGAATACCAGACCACCTAACCTGCCTCTTGAGAAATCTGTATGCAGGTCAGAAGCAACAGGTAGAACTGGACATGGAACAACAGACTGGTTCCAAATAGGAAAAGGTGTACGTCAAGGCTGTATATTGTCACCCTGCTTATTTAACTTCTATGCAGAGTACATCCTCAGAAACGCTGGACTGGAAGAAACACAAGCTGGAATCAAGATTGCCGGGAGAAATATCAATCACCTCAGATATGCAGATGACACCACCCTTATGGCAGAAAGTGAAGAGGAACTAAAAAGCCTCTTGATGAAAGTGAAAGAGGAGAGTGAAAAAGTTGGCTTAAAGCTCAACATTCAGAAAACGAAAATCATGGCATCCAGTCCCATCACTTCATGGGAAATAGATGGGGAAACAGTGTCAGACTTTATTTTGGGGGGCTCCAAATCACTGCAGATGGTGACTGCAGCCATGAAATTAAAAGATGCTTACTCCTTGGAAGAAAAGTTATGACCAACCTAGATAGTATATCCAAAAGCAGAGACATTACTTTGCTGACTAAGGTCCATCTAGTCAAGTCTATGGTTTTTCCTGTGGTCATGTATGGATATGAGAGTTGGACTGTGAAGAAGGCTGAGTGCCAAGGAGTTGATGCTTTTGAACTGTGGTGTTGGAGAAGACTCTTGAGAGTCTCTTGGACTGCAAGGAGATCCAACTAGTCCATCCTAAAGGAGATCAGTCCTGGGATTTCTTTGCAATGATGCTAAAGCTGAAGCTCCAGTACTTTGGCCACCTCATGGGAAGAGTTGACTCATTGGAAAAGACCCTAATGCTGGGAGGGATTAGGGGCAGGAGGAGAAGGGGACGACAGAGGATGAGATGGCTGGATGGCATCAGTGACTTGGTGAACGTGAGTCTGAGTGAACTCTGGGAGTTGGTGATGGACAGGGAGGTCTGGCATGCTGCGTTTCATGGGGTCACAAAGAGTCGGACACAACTGAGCGACTGAACTGAAATGAATTGAAAGAAGTACACACGAAGTGCTTAGAACAATCCCTAGCAAGAAGTGTTGCCATGAAAAAGTACAGGACAGAGACATGAATAAACTCTACACACAGAGGAGGGAATGGTGATTCCTTTCCAGAGCAGTGGGAGTCAGTGTGGCATCCTGGATTTGGAAGAATGATTAAGATTTTCCCTGAGAGATGGCAAAGGTAGGGCAGGTATTACTAAAATACTGCTTCTAATAAAAATAGCTACCATCTCCTGAGTGCCTACTGTTTGCAGGTCCTGTGCTAGTGTGCTTGACATGAGTTCTCTCCCCGAATCCTCTCAAAAGTGTGTGTGTGTTCCGTCACTCATTCATGTCTGCCTCTTTGTGATCCCATGGACTATAGCCTGCCTGGCTCCTCTGTCCTTATTTCCAGGCAAGAATAGTGGAGCGAGTTGTCATTTCCTACTCTGGGATCTTCCCAACCCAGGGATCAAATCTGTGTCTCTTGTGCTTCCTGCCTTGGCAGGCAGATTCTTTACCACTGAGCCCACCTGGGAAGCCCCTGCTTAATCCTCTCAATAGTGATTCCATGAAATTGGCACCATTATTACTGTTATGGAACAATAAAATAAGAAACCCAGAGAGGTTCAATAACTCACCAAGGCCATACAGCTAGTGTATGATAGAAGTAAGACTTGAATTAATGATGTTTGATGTCAGAATAAACATTTTAAGCCATCAAGCCACATTTTAGTGGTTCGCTTTCCCACTCACAGTTACTGAGGGCAATTTTCCTCACTTCAACATTGGACCCTTTAGAACCACTCATTCATAGAGCTTGCCCATCAGTCTGTCTCTCCTGGCCCAGGCTGTCTCATCGGCTGCCAGCCGCTGTGCAGAGAGTTCTGGGGCTGCAGGGGCCATCTATTGAAAGCGGGAGATTTCAGAGGCCAAGACAGAGAATAAAGGAAAGGGAACTGCCAGGCAAGCCTTCCAACTTTTCTCCCAGCCCCTGCTACAGGCACCACCCACCCTCTACCCTTCTGAATGACCCTGTGACGCCTGATGAAATTAAACCTGCTTCAACAGGAGCGAGCTATGGGCGTCTGGTTCCCTGCACTTTTAGTCTAATTGCTGCCCAATGAATATAATAGCTCCCCGACTATCTTTTCAACAACATGGGTTTCTGAAGCCATTCGGAGAAGGCTGAACACCAATAACACTCACCCTCCTGTCTGAGGGCTGAAATTCAATATCAGCCAGGCCATCCTGTTTTACTACTTGGCTTTCATCTCAGCAAGCTCCCTCAGTCTCAGGTTTACTGTCCAGTTGCTAGACAGGAGCAATCTGTGACACCCCCCCGCCAATGCCCCCTGCCAATCTCTCTCCTGTTTTTCACATCCCAGGGCTGCTAAACTCAAGTTGGGGCCCAGGATTACTTTTCAGGTGGAGAAGAGGCAAACCCCAGTGGAAGTCCATTCTGGTGAGCCAACTAGCTGCTGACCTTGAAGAAGCAACTGCTTGAAATTGTGCTGGGTTCGAGTCTGGAGGCCAGATGGAGCCTTGGAAAACTAGTCAGACCTGCTATTGCAGTTGGCGAGTGTGGATGAGAAAGAGGAACAAGCCTGCAGGGAGGTCTTGTCTTTACCCTTGGGCAGGCAAGGAGTCAAGAGACACCCCGCTCCTGATAACTAAATCTTTGATACCTCAGTGCTTCGGTTGTCTATTGTGGGGGAGCAAAACAGCCCACCTCCAAACTGTGTGGGTTAAAATAACAGTTACTTTGTTATCTTTTTCATTTCTGGAATCCACCGGGAAGTTCATCTGCTGTTCTGCAGCTATTGGCTGGGGCTAAAATCATCTGGAATATCCCAGATGGCTCCCATATCCAGCACCTTGGCAGGGGCAGCTGGAATACTGAGCTCCCTTGGGACCCCAAGGCAGGCAGGCCTGGCTCCTCAGATAGTCTCAGGGCTTCTTCCATTCTACGTGGAGCCTCCACGTGACCTCTTCCACTGGGGAACTGGACTTCTTATGTGATGGCCCAGGACTCCTCAAGGTAGAAGCTGTCAGTGTTTAAAGTTTAGGCTCAGAACTGGCACGGGGTCACTTTTTCCTGCATTCCCTGGTTATAGTCAAGGGCTAGACCTTATTCAGGGAGGGACTTCACAAGAGTCTGAATACTGCTCAGTGGAAGCCATCTTTGGAGAGTAACTATTACATTCAGAGTAACTAACATTCAGAGAGTAACTATTACACTCGGTTATGTATTCACTGCTCTACCCAAGTGTGAATCCCGTTCTCTCATATAAGCTTGCTTTCGTCTTAACAGAAGTATCGCTTGTTCTGTGTTTCACTTAGGTGAGGCATTATGGTAAACAGGTTATATCATTGTCTTTTTTTGGCCTACAAAAACTCAGAGAGCTAGGTATTAGTACCACCAAATGAATAAAGTCTCCAAAGTTTGGAGAGGTTGAATAAATTGCCCAAATTATCCATCTCATTTGTGTGTATCCCCAAGGTTTTTAGCAAAGCTGTCTCTCAGAAGAGCTGGCAACTAGTTTCTCTGCTTGGCTTTTGCTCTTCCTCCTTCTTCGGACAGTGCTGAGATTTTGCCAGGTGATACAGCCTGAGAGTCGCCATTTATTCTTTCTGAACTTTTCAGTGAAGAGGACTTTCATGCAAGGTCCACGGTCTGCCCATCACTTCTGGAACCTGTCTGTGGTCCTTTCCCACTTGCTGAATAGTAGTAGGTTTTTTTTGTTTTTTTTTTAGTAGTAGATTTTTATCCTCCTCTCCGGGTCGTTTTGTCTGTATTGAGGCTTCCTACTTCTTCCCCACAGCAGAAGTTTCATGGAGAGGAGTAAAGAAGGATTCTGGCCATTTTGGTTTTGGTTAACTGGATGAGTGGAGATCTAGTTCTAATAAAGAATCAAAATGAGTCTTAGTATTAGCTAAGAATTTCACATCATTGCTGCTTCTTTGTAAGCTTAAACTCTAAGAGATGTTTACATAAACACATAAACATAAACATGTATTAAGTGTATTTTGTCCTCACTACTGAGGATATAAGAAAACATGGTAAACATAACCCACAGCCCAGCTGGTAAAGACATTGTTGTTGTTTGGTCACTAAATCTTGTCTGACTCTTTGCAACCCATGCTTCCCTGTTTTTCACTACCTCCCAGAGTTTGCTCAAACTCATGTCCATTAACTCAGTGATGCCATCCGACCATCTCACTCTCTGTCCTCCTCTTCTCTTCTTGCCCTCAGTCTTTCCAGCATCAAGGTCTTTCCAATAAGTTGGTTCTTCATATAAAATGGCCAAAGTATTAGAGATTTAGCTTCAGTATCAGTCCTTCCAATGACTATTCAGGGTTGATTTCCTTTAGGATTGATTGGCTTGATCTCCTTGCAGTCCAAGGGACTCTAAAGAGTCTTTCTCTAGCACCACAGTTTGAAAGCATCAATTCTTCAGCACTCAGCCCTCTTTGTGTAAAGAGGTAGTAATTACAAAAAATGGGAAACCTCCACAATACTATGGAGGGATATAGGATGAGTTCGTAGCCCTATGAGTCAGTCAGGGTAGGCCAGGTTGTGTTGTAGCATCAAACAATATGCCAGTTTCAATAGCTTAAGACAACACGGGTTTATTTCTCACTTATGCTAAGGACCATCACAAGTTGGCAGGGGATCCAAGCTAATGGGGCAATGCTAGCAATGACAGAGGGATTCTAGCTCAGGAAGATTTCAACTGCCCATGGAATGTTACAGCCTAGGAGTGACACGGGTCACTTCTGGTCACAGCTCATTAGCCAAATCCAGTCACAGCTCCTCCCAAACAGAAGGGATGCAGGACACTCAGTACTCTGATTGCATAGGAAAGGGTGTTTAAGGGTGCTGCTGCTGCTACTGCTAAGTCGCTTCAGTCATGTCCGACTCTGTGCAACCCCATAGACGAGAGCCCACCAGGCTCCGCCGTCCCTGGGATTCTCCAGGCAAGAACACTGGAGTGGGTTGCCATTTCCTTCTCTAATGCATGAAAGTGAAAAGTGAAAGTGAAGTCACTCAGTCATTCCCGACTTTTAGTGACGCCATGGACTGCAGCCCACCAGGCTCCTCCATCCATGGGATTTTCCAGGCAAGAGTACTGGAGTGGGGTGCCATGGCCTTCTCCATTTAGGATGAGAGGTAGTGAAATAGTGAAGTATGAGAATCTTGAGCAGGAACAAAAGCTTGGGGGCAAAGAAGAGAATATTATTCAGGAAGACATAAGCTAGGAGAATGAAGGGTGGGGAAGAAAAAGAGAATCCTTCGTCACCACTGCAGGATTTAAAACATCTCATAGGTATTTCCCATGTGAAAGATGCAGCCATTCAATTTGTGGCCACAGATGTGTTCAGAAATAAGAAAAGCTGCAGTACTTCCATTGTCTGCCTGTAACATTCAAAACGTCCAGCTACGAGGACAAAGTTTAAAAAAAGAAAATGGCACCTTTTCATTCCGGAATTGTCCCCATTGAAGTTTAAATGAAGTATTCTGGTGCATGGGGAAGATGTTCCTCTTTGTGCTATTTAAAGGAGTGAAAGGTAAAGTAACACAGAGATACTATTTTACATTCATTAAAACATCAAGAAGAAAACATCGGCAGAAACAGGGCTTTGGTGATTGTAGGTATATGTAACGCTTATGAATATAGTGATGGAGAAGGCAATGGCCCCCCACTCCAGTACTCTTGCCTGGAAAATCCCATGGACGGAGGAGCCTAAAGGCTGCAGTCCATGGGGTTGTGAAGAGTCAAACATGACCGAGCGACTTCACTTTCACTTTTCACTTTCATGAATTAGAGAAGGAAATGGCAACCCGCTCCAGCGTTCTTGCCTGGAGAATCCCAGGGACGGCAGAGCCTGGTGGGCTGCCATCTATGGGGTCGCACAGAGTTGGACATGACTGAAGCGCCTTAGCAGCAGCATGGATATAGTGGAAAAGCAGTTTGCTAGAATCTTTAGTAAGCACTGTGGCATTCCGTATTTTGGTAGACTGAATGACTGGTCCCAACTTTTTATCTCTTCCCTCGGCCTCTCTCTGGAGGCAGAGTGCATTTCCCTGCCCTTGATTTAAGGCTCAGCCACATGCCTTGTCTTGACTAATGTGTATTCGTAAGCATGACACAAATAGGGGCCAGAAATGTGCGTGTGTGACTGGTGTAACCTGTAAGGATTTTACCACCTTCAGAAGACCATGTCTGGATCAACCTGCTATTGGGAGGAGGACAAGAGATACATAGGGTCGGGCTCATTAGACCAACCTTAGATGTGTTGATCAGCAGATCCATAAGGCTGAATGTTAAATTACTGGGTTTTGGGGTGTTTTTACACAGTATATTTGACACACTAGCCAACCAATACCCATATCAAGCATCATTAGCAATGTTAATATTCTTCAATTCTCCAAATACACTTTGAGAGCTTATTTAGATGAATTCACACTTGTATCAGTCAGCATGGGTAAGGTTATTGTGATATACCTCAGGTGGCTTCACTCAACCACAAAGCATTTCTCACTCATGCAAAACAAAGCTGGGAAACCATTCACAATGTGTATTCAGTGGTAGGTGTTTTGAACCTGAGTAATGTCTGCCCATAGTCTACAATGGAGCAGTGAGAGAGAAACAGGACAGTGGCGTAGACAGCCAGATGAGCAGATCACCACCAGCAATCAGAGGGCTATCGAGCATCAGATCAATCTCTTTTGGCACAGCTATTTCTCCTCTGTATATTTAGCTTTTGTAAATAATTTAACAAAATAAAAAAAATTTAACTTTGAGTTAATATGCTCTTTTTGCTTTTACCTGTAGTAGCAGATGAATTAGAGACAACCTGCATGTCCAACATGGGGGAATGGGTAAGTGTGGGTAACGGATGCATAAGATCATAAAATGTATTATAGAATAATATGATGGAAAAGAGAGAAATAAACTTTCTAACAGTATGATTTTTAGTTATTTAAAATACTCAAGTAAGTAAACAAATTTTAGAAGGAAATGTGATATATGGAAAAATATAGAGTGGAGATTATTAATGAGATATTTTTTCTTTAAAGAACTTTTAACACCATTTTTATATTGTCAAAATAAAAATAAAATGACTCATTAAATATCTTTCTGATGCTGCTTATCTGGGAAGTAACAAGTTAGAAAACACTTTTGCTACGGAATGCTAGCCCCTGGAGAAATGAGATAGTGTCTATTTAAACATCTTAAGGGTATCAGATGCTAAGGTGTAGTAACTTGCAAACAATACCTGTAATTTGATGAATTGGTAACCAAATCCATCTACCTGAATCCAATCTTTTTTTTTTCATCACAGACAAGACTAAAAACAAATAAGAAAGTTTTAAGCTATCCATTCAAGTGAAACACAGAGTTTGATCTTCAATAAACCTTAAAACATTATCTGCACAAAAGGGAGATGGTTTGAGGCTCTGGAAAGAGGGGTATCCCAACTGCTGAGACAACACTTCCCTTGGACTGAATCTAACAGGCACAGTGGCATTCTTACACTCTGAACCCTCGCTCAACTCTCCTCCCTTGCGCAGCCACCTGGCCCCAGAGTAAGGCCTAGGTCTCCGTCTTCCAGATGTCACATCGACAAGCACATTTCTGCTATGGGTCAAAGTTCTGGAAATAACTTCAGGAAGACTCAACACTTCTGGATGCTATCGGGACATAACTCCTTAAACTCCCCGAAAGAGAATAAAAGAATTCAACACACATTTTTGGAAACTATAAATAGGTACATTTTCATCTCCGCCTGCAATGCAGGAGATCTGGATTTGATCCCAGGGTTGGGAAGATCCCCTGGAGAAGGGAAAGGCTACCCACTCCAGTATTCTGGCCTGGAGAATTCCATGGACTGTGTAGTCCATGGGGTCGCAAAAGAGTTGGACATGACCAAGTGACTCACTTTCATTTCACTTTCACCTGCTATAGTTCCAAGAGAGTCTCTGTGAGGATTAGTTAAGGAATGTTTGTAAAGCAACTATTATAGTCTTTGCTATATAATAAGTTCTCAAATAATTTATTTATTTAGCAAATTTTCTGCCTAATTCTACTTTGTAAATCTTTTTTCAGGTAGATTAGCTCCAAATAGAAAGACAAGAAAGTAAAGTTTTTTTGGTGAGGCCCACAACAGCATTTCCTGATAACAAATAACAAACCCCATAAAAACCTTCCAGGGTTTTCTGCTATTTGGTATTTCCTTTTTATAAAAATAAGATGGTGATCAGGACCTTAAAAGATAACATTTCTGTGTTTATGTAAAACATCCACTAGCAATATCTTGACACCCTTGCTCATCCAGTCCAAGAGCATGAAGGGCCTCAAATGGACAAAGGGGACAAAGGCTTTCATATAAGTACCTCAGGCCAGTTACTGTGCCAAGGCAGCTACACTGAGTCTCATTTCATCTTCTAAGTAACACAAGGAAATAGGCTCATTTTAAACATTTCATAGATGAGGAAACTTCTCAGGAATAATAATGTCAGTTCAGTTCAGTTCAGTCGCTCAGTCATGTCCGACTCTTTGCGACCCCATGAATCGCAGCACACCAGGCCTCCCTGTCCATCAACAACTCCTGGAGTTCACTCAGACTCACGTCCATCGAGTCCGTGATGCCACCCAGCTATCTTATCCTCTGTCGTTCCCTTCTCCTCCTGCCACCAATCCCTCCCAGCATCAGAGTCTTTTCCAATGAGTCAACTCTTCGCATGACGTGGCCAAAGTACTGCAGTCTCAGCTTTAGCATCATTCCTTCCAAAGAAATCCCAGGGCTGATCTCCTTCAGAATAGACTGGTTGGATCTCCTTGCAGTCCAAGGGATTCTCAAGAGTCTTTTCCAACACCACAGTTCAAAAGCATCAATTCTTCTGCGCTCAGCCTTCTTCACAGTCCAACTCTCACATCCATACATGACCACAGGAAAAACCATAGCCTTGACTAGACGGACCTTAGTCGGCAATGTAATGTCTCTGCTTTTGAATATACTATCTAGGTAGGTCATAACTTTTCTTCCAAGGAGTAAGCATCTTTTAATTTCATGGTTGCAGTCACCATCTGCAGTGATTTTGGAGCCCCCCAAAATAAAGTCTGACACTGTTTCCACTGTTTCCCCATCTATTTCCCATGAAGTGATGGGACCAGATGCCATGATCTTCGTTTTCTGAATGTTGAGCTTTCAGCCAACTTTTTCACTCTCCTCTTTCACTTTCATCAAGAGGCTTTTTAGTTCCTCTTCACTTTCTGTCATAAGGGTGGTGTCATCTGCATATCTGAGGCGGTTGATATTTCTCCCGGCAATCTTGATTCCAGCTTGTGTTTCTTCCAGCCCAGCATTTCTCATGATATACTCTGCATAGAAGTTAAATAAGCAGGGTGACCATATACAGTCTTGACGTACTCCTTTTCCTATTTGGAACCAGTCTGTTGTTCCACGTCCAGTTCTACCTGTTGCTTCCTGACCTGCATACAGATTTCTCAAGAGGCAGGTCCGGTGGTCTGGTATTCCCATCTCTTTCAGAATTTTCCACAGTTGATTGTGATCCACACAGTCAAAGGCTTTGGCATAGTCAATANCTTGACGTACTCCTTTTCCTATTTGGAACCAGTCTGTTGTTCCACGTCCAGTTCTAACTGTTGCTTCCTGACCTGCATACAGATTTCTCAAGAGGCAGGTCAGGTGGTCTGGTATTCCCATCTCTTTCAGAATTTTCCACAGTTGATTGTGATCCACACAGTCAAAGGCTTTGGCATAGTCAATAAAGCAGAAATAGATGTTTTTCTGGAACTCTCTTGCTTTTTCCATGATCCAGCGGATGTTGGCAATTTGATCTCTGGTTCCTCTGCCTTTTCTGAAACCAGCTTGAACATCTGGAAGTTCGCGGTTCATGTATTGCTAAAGCCTGGCTTGGAGAATTTTGAGCATTACTTTACTAGTGTGTGACATGAGTGCAATTGTGCAGCAGTTTGAGCATTCTTTGGATAATAATGTAATAGATGGCAAAACAGAAATACAGGCCAACTCCAGGTCCATGCTCTTTACCACATTTAATACTTCCTCAACATGCTTGGTATCAGCAACTCACAAATCCCACACCCTGAGTGTGCTACCCCTGCCCCTCCAGAACCACTTTACCCTCCACCCCTCAGCTCTATGCTCAGGGAGCCTGGCTTTTTTGAACAGCATCACCAGGCTCCCCCACATCCATTTGGATTTGGCCAGTGGGAGGTACCCACAGGAGACTGTGATAGGCAGGATAGGCGAGAGAACAGTGAGGTTAGAGATTCATTCTAACATTTCCATTCCATCTGATCACTGATTGGCAGTGGCCATGGTTCTCTACCGAAGCCATGACTTTTCGCCTATGACCCTCTCCAAGGTTATGGCTTCTCCAGGTTCCAGTAGTTCCCCATTTTCTGCCTCTTTGGACCCAGGGGCAGTAATGACTTCTGGCCCCGGGTTATTAATAGAAGCAAGGTGCTTCACCGTCTCTTGCTGGCTTTCATCAATCCTATTCAAACCTTTGTTTGAATCCTGTTCAAATCCCCTTGTGAAACCCTCCTGAATTGCCCCATTCCAGTGGCCATCTGTTTTTTATTGGACTCCGATTGCTACAGTTTGGGAAATAGAACCTAGAAAATAGGTAGGCAAAGTTATTTCCTTTAAAAGAAAATTAATGTACTTGGCACAGACCAACCCTAAAAGGAGCCTTTCATATACTCAATGCAGAAAAATCTCTTTAATTTTTCTCCTTTTTATCTCTCCCTGAAGAGAGAGTTTATCTCCCATTCTCTTCCTGAATTGCCAAGGAGACAAGGTTATTTTATTCATTCAGGGTACTTCTGCTTTAAGTTTGCTATTTCTTCATCTGAAAGTTTGGAAAGTTCAATAAAGCCTGAGACCATAACAGATGCTAACATTTTAATATTAAACTTTAATATAACCCCTTTTGGTATTACTAATAATGCCTGATTGATTTAAGTTTCATAGTAAAATAAAATCATTTTGACTTTATTTTAGAATGATGAAACATATTGAAGTCACATACAATTATTTCAAAAGAGGCTACCAGAAGGAGAGACACAGTAGTTAGTAAGATGGCATCTATTACCACTGGTCTCCCTAGTCAACCATCTTAATAATAAAAATTGATCTATTCAGGAAGCCAATTAAAGCCTCCTACATTCTCTTTCATTGACCAGAATAATAATGGCTTTTAAAGTGGTCCAGTTGGGAAAAGGAAACGTTTTCCCCAGAAATAGTATATCAGAATTTCTCTGTATTAACACAATTCAAATCCAGCATTGGTCTTTGAGGTGTTTATCCAGTCCTGCCTGACTCCACCCCTTCTCATTGCCATTGCCCTAGTCCAGGAGCTTCCTAATGAGTCTCTCTGCCTCTAGCGTACTCCTCTCCCATCCAGTCCTTCTACTCCAGCCAGAAAGCTGTTCCTTCAGAGTGAGTCTGATTGTGTTTCTGCTATGGGTCAACCCTCTGGATGGCTCCCCATGGTCTCTACAGAATAAAGCCAACTCCTGAGAAATGCAGGCTAACCGCCATCTCTTTCTGGTCCTTCTTCCCTTCCAGAATCCATGTTCTGTTTCCATTTTATTTCCTGGATGGAGCCTGCTCGCTCTCTCTCTTTCACAATCTTCCCATTCTATCCTTCTCTTTAAAACATTGTTTGCCATCGCCTGCTGCCAGCCTCCTCGGTGCCGTCTCACGCTCAAGAGACCAAGTGAAACGTCACCTCCCGGCTACCACTTTCCCCAACTGCCTCCCCACGACTGACTTCTGCCACTTTTCATTTCCTTCTCATTTTTTTTTAAAATCTGCTAAATCTCTTTTTCTCTCTTTGTTCAAAATCATATCCTTTCAGAATAAGGAAAATTACCAAATACTAATACTCTCTTATAATGCTATGTCCTGCATCAATGAAGTTTAATGATAGATTGAGAAAGAAAATGTTTATCAAGCACCCACTGATGTACTATGTGCTTTTCCTACATACATAGTTTCATTTAATCCTCCCAATAGCATTATATAGAGAAACACAATTATCCCATTTTGTTGATGAGGAAACTGAGCCTCAAGACAGAAAAACATTGCCCAAGGAGTATAGTTGGTGGTAGGGAATCCAGAATTTGAGCTCATGATCTTTCTGACTCAAAAATCTATAAATTGTCCATTTAATCACCATTTTCTCTTATAAAAGTTGATTGATAGACTTTTAAGACACAATCTTGTCTACATAACATGTTACAGATGACAAAGTACTTCCAGAGCACCATCCAATTTGATCACCAGTAAACCTGTGAAGTATTTTAAGGCAGGGTGAGAGGCCTTACTTAACAAATAAGAATATCAGAGGTTGAGGTTGAGGTGAAGTCGCTCAGTCGTGTCCGACTCTTTGTGACCCCGTGGACTGCAGCCTTCCAGGCTCCTCCGTAGTGGGATTCTCCAGGCAAGAATACTGGAGTGGATTGCCATTTCCTTCTCCAGAGGATCTTCCCGACCCAGGGATCGAACCCGGGTCTCCCGCATTGGAGGCAGATGCTTTAACCTCTGAGCCACCAGGGAAGCCTTTCAGAAAGGAGAAGGATTTGCCCAAGGTCATCAAACCAAAAAGTGGAGGCATCAAGTCTAGAATTCCTGTCTCCTAAGCCAGTGCTCCTTCTATTCAACAACACTGTCTCCAGGGCACATATTTATTTTTTTCTTGGAAGGAAAGAAGCATTGGATCATCTAAACAATTTAACTGTCTACAGAAGTTTCAAATGAACCTCCCACACCTCTTGCTCTTTTGTGCGATCCTTAGCCACCAAAAACTTAAACCTCTGCCCTGATTGGTTAGATCAGCTAAGCTCTAAAATACCATCAGCCAACTTTGAACTCAGATATAAGATTTTGGTCTTGCCATATGCTATATTTTTATAAATGTAATTAGTTTCTCATTTCTAAAATCTGGTGTCGAGCTCCTCTTGGGAAAAAAGAAGGCCAATAGTGCTGAGATCCCCAGATGTGATGATGAGGTGAAACAAGCACATTTCCTTCTTTTGTGGACCTGCTGGCCCTGTAGGTTCCTGAGTTTCTGGCCCAGGTCTCACCATGAAGACACCTTGTTGACCATGATGTGATGTAAGAGGGCTTGCAGGAGCACTTGCCACAAATTTTCCTTCTTTCTTAATTTTCTTTTCGAAGCTTAGCTCAAGGCTTTGCCTTCCTGGAATGATTCCCATCTCTTAAGCCTTGAAAAGCATCATCTAAGAGGACAATATCTTTGCTCCTTCAAGCAGGATTAAAGATACCAAGCATCACCTGCTCCTGCTAGTATCCCTTTATGAAATCTCATGCCATCTGTGCTAGTGATTACTCTTCCCTAAATGCTCCAAAGGAAAAGGGCACTGGTGAGTGGGAATGAATTGCTCATTTCAGGGGATAAGAACTTACTTCTGCTTATTATGCTTTTATTCCTGGTCTTTTCTGATTTCTGGATGACACTGCAGGGACAAGAAATTGTTAGTTGCTCAGCTGTGTCCGACTCTTTGTAACCCCATGGACTATAGCCCGCCAAGCTCCTCTGTTCATGGAATTCTCCAGGGAAGAATACTGGAGTGGATTGCCATCTCCTGCTCCAGAGGCTCTTGCTGACCCAGGAAATGAACCCAGATCTCCTGCATTGCAGGCAGATTCTTTACCATCTAAGCCACCAGGGAAGCAGACATGACCATAATGTAAATAACAAAATATTCTCATTAATCTCTCAGGGCCTTAGTTTCCTCATCTGTAAATAAGGGTAGTAAATCCTTTGCTCTCTAAAGGCCCTTCCAGATCTAATATTCTCTGATGCTATGAAAAACTATCTTTAATGTAAATTCAGTTTGTGTTTCAACAAGGTTTTGCTTCCCCAACTGAAATTCAAAATGTGTCCTTATTTTCAGGTAGGAGAACAGCCTAATGAACTCTCACAGTGTTCCAACTGTCCACAAAGCCAGGGTACTTCCTGGCTACATAGGAGGCCCTACAGAACAGTTGAAAGGGCCTTAGGTTAATAGCCGTGATACCTGGCTGTGCCACTTACTTACCATATGATCTGGGCCAATCATCTCTCCTTTCTGGGCCTTGGTTTCTCCACTGTAAAATGAGAGCAATGGATTCAATAAATCTGTGATAGTGAATGCAAGAAATCCATACCCATGAGCTTGAGTAGCAGTGGTCATGGAAAAAATACTGAACAGAAAGTCAGGAGACCTGGGTGCTATTAATAGTTCTGCTGTTTGTTAGGTTTGTGACTTTCAGAAGTCACTGACAGACTCAGAGCTTTCGTCTCTACTAGCATTTGTCACTTTTGTGCTATTTGCTTGTGTGTTTATTTTTAACCTGGCCAGCATCATTTATTTTCATAAGCACTGGGACCCTGTAGGCATTTGAGTTTGTGTCTTACCCTTTCCCCAGGAGTTTCATTTATTCAACTAGTATCTACTGAGCATTTCTTGCCATTACCATAATGTAAATGACAACATGTAATGAAAATGCCAGGACTTGTATGAGAGCTGGTGATAGAGACAGAAGCATGCTACTCAGTGAAGCTGACATTCTGGTGAAGTTTATGTCTCTATGTGGTACATACAGCACCTGGTCTGGCTGCTGATACAATTGTTTTTTTTAATCTTTCATTACCTTCAACACTTTATCTTCATCCTTTCCTCATCTGCACCTTCACATCCTTTCAATAGTGTGTGTCTTGCCCCCACTCACTTGGGTTCTGTCTTTAATCCCTACCAACCCAGTGAGGAACCAGTAAAAGCAAGCATATGTGTAAATATTAAAGTTAAATGCACACTAATGGATAACCCCTCATCCCAAAAGAGTGGTGTGCACAGGACCCCAGGCTCCTGGGGTTCATGGAATTAGAGAGAGAGAATGTAGATTCTTGAGTGTAGTTCCAGAGAATGTAGATTCAAATGGCCATGAAGCTACTCATTGGCTATGGGACTTGGATCCACTTGCTAAACTTTTTGGAGGGAGCCTCAGCTTTCTCATCTGTAAAATGGGGATAGCAATAATAACTACCCCTTTGGGGGAGTTTCATGGTTCAGTATGATAATATATTATGTCAATGTTCAGCATAGTGCCTGGCATGGCAGATTTTGAATGCTGAACACATGGTGGCTATTATGATCAGTATGAGGCCCAGACAATGGCATTTGTGGGTAGGGTGATCCCAGAGAGTTCTGAGAGAGGAGAGGTCTTCCCATCACCCTCAGTCATGCTGATTAGCTGGTGTGAAGGATGGCAGAGACAACACTTCAGTTCAGAACCACTCTCAATGGAATGCCCCAGGGAGGGAGTCAGCTGCAAGACTGCGATTTGACCCTCTGGCTGCTCCGTGTAGGAAGGAAAACCTTTGCTGGTTCCAGTATGCCCCTGGCACATGGTTTGGACTTCTAGTGCCAAAACACATGGCTTTTTACAAAGCGCTTGATTTTCTGCAAACATGTTTGTCAGGGTCCTTGTTTGCAGACAATGGATTTATAAAAGAGGCCTGTTCTTCCTTTCTGGCACCTTGAAAGGGGAAAAAAAAAAAAAAAATCCCTGAATGGGAAGAAGGATCAAGTGGCTGCTTTGCATGTGTGGGTGTCTCTTGCCTCCAAATTGGGCCACAGTGTTGGAGGCTAGGTTTCAAAATGATACAGTGCTGATAATTACCCACAATTAGGCTAATTGTATAATTACACTGTGATTATCTCAACGATAAAGTTTACAAAGGGGATGGATGGCCCCTAGGTAAACCTGAGGGGGTTGGGAGAGGGGTAATCAAAGGCCATCAAGATGGTTCTCTGGGGTCCCAGCAATTGCGCTAGAGGCCAGGCACTAGCCTCCAGGCTCCCACCCGGCCTCCCCTCCCCTGCTCAGTAACAAGTCCCTTCTACAGCCTCAGTGAGCTGAGTGCTTTTCAGATGACCCCAAAATATTCCCTGTACCATCTCTGTCTATTAACACAACAAATTATAAAGGACAATTGGTTTGGCAACCGTATCTAAATTTCAGGCCAACCCCTCAGCTACACTGTTGACATTTAAAGGCAAGCTGTGAGTGCATTCTATGTTTCCACATGTCACTGATGGGCTTGTCATTCTCAGATGGCCAGGCCGGAGCAATTAAGCAAAGGTTTACACTGGCATAAAAATTACCTCTCTCTGACAGAGGGCCAACTCTAGAACCTCTGGCCTGCTCTGAATACTGGCTGCCAGCTTCACATTCTGATGAACGCATGTTGAGCTCCAGAGGAAGAGGCAGCTTCACAAATATACAGGAAACATTTAGGGTTACTATTTCTGGACCAGGATTCTCAGTGTTCATTCAACAAAGAATTACTGAATACTGATTATTTTTTTCTTTTCCAATGTCAAAATTTGATGTTGGAAATAGAGCAAAGAACAAATCGATTATGGTTCTTGCCCATCAGGAGTTTATAGGCAGGCTAAGGGGACATGTTCAACTTTCGAGTGAGTTTGTCCTTGC
This sequence comes from Aepyceros melampus, assembly GCA_006408695.1. Classification (NCBI taxonomy): domain Eukaryota; kingdom Metazoa; phylum Chordata; class Mammalia; order Artiodactyla; family Bovidae; genus Aepyceros; species Aepyceros melampus. Next base: position 367,887 of record SJXQ01006110.1, read on the forward strand.
TATGACGATAGGGATTGCATTACTGATCCCAGTTGTCCACTCTGCCCTCTAGCCATGCCGTTTGCCTTGTGACTTGGCAGTTCCTCTTCCTAGAGATGGATTTACTTCCCTACTCCACTTTTGGTGGGCTGGGCCATGTGACTTGCTTTGATGAATGGAATTTGGCTCAGAGTGACAGTGAGTCCACTGCAAGTTTTGTCCTCAAGAGATATCGCTTGGTTCCACTCATCTCTCGGAGAACCTCCAAACTCTGCCATGAAAAGAACAAGCTCCATGTGCCCTGATGGTCCCAGAAGAAAGAGAAACACATGCAGCATAACTGAACTGAACTTGGAGCCAAATCTTATTCATGAAGCAGAACTGAACCAGAACTTGCAAACCCAGAAACACAGTTGACATCAGCAGAGCTATCCAGCTGACTCTCCAATGAGTGAGAAATAAATACTAGTGGTTGTATGCCATCGAGGCTTGGTAACCATTCTGCTACACAGTGTATTTATGGCAATAAAAAACTGATAACAGAAACTTTTTGAAGGTCCTTATAAGGATATTGGGAGAAGGCAATGGCAACCCACTCCAGACATGACTGAAGCGACTTAGGATGCAGCAGCATAAGAATGTTGGAGTATCTTCCCAAGTAGTACTAATGGTAAAGAAACCCACCTGCCAATGCAGGAGACTTAAGAAACATGGGTTAGATCCTTGGGTCAGGAAAACCCCTGGAAATGGCAACTCACTCCAGTATTTTTGCCTGGAAATCCCATGGACAGAGGAATCTGGCAGGCTACAATCTATAGGGTTGCAAACAGTTGGACATGACTGAAGTGGCTTCACATACACACATGCGCATAAGATGTGTTTCACCTACAAAATGGTGAAAAAAAAATTCTAGAAAAATACAAAGGGGATAAAACTGTTAATGGTGCTTTCCTTTAGGAAGAGGTTTGGGAAAAGGGGCTCACAGTATGGGAGGATAAAAAGAGACCATTTGTTTTTCATTCTAAGTCTCTGACTTTCTAAAAATTTCACTGACAAGATCATTATCTTTGTAATTTTTAGAGTAAGTGCACTTTAAAAAAACATGTTGGGACTTCCCCAGTGGTCCAGTGGCTAAGACTGTGTTTCCAATGCAGGGGGCTGGGGTTCAATCCCCAGTCAGGGAACTAGAATTCCACATGCCACAACTAAGAGTTTGCATACTGCACCTAAAAACTCTTTTGCATGCTGATCCTGTCACATAATGCAAAGATCAAAGATCCTGTGTGCCACAGCCAAATAAGTAAAATAAATAAAATAAATACATGTTGTTTTACAGTCACTCAGTCATGTCCAACTCTTTGCAACCCCATGGATTGCAGCATGCCAGGCTTCCCTGTCCTTCACCATCTCCCAGAGTTTGCTCAAACTCATGTCTGTTGAGTAAATACATATTAAAAAATAATAAATTAAGTATGTTATTTGAAAATCCTAAAAAGAGAAATTGAGAAGACAAACACCCAACCCTTACTGTATTCTAGGCAATGTGTTACCACTTCTCATATCTTATTTAATTTTTACAAAAATCCTGCAAAGTGGGTAACACTATCCTTGTCCTAAAGATGAGGAAATTGGGCTCAGAAAGTTCTGATAGCTTACTCCAAACCAAATAGTTTGGGTGCTGGGAACAGAATATTTGAATTCAAAGCTGCCAACCTCAGCATCAGTGTTCTCCCCTTTATGTTATACGACTGTTTTACACCATCACAGATGAATGAACACCCAGGGCCTCAGTTTCCTCGTCTGGAAAAAAAGAGAGGTTCGGACTACACTGTTTCTAATGTTCCTGATAGTCTAAGATTCCACGAGTGAAAAGTCACATTATGCAATAAGGATTCTTTACTTTCAGAGGAATAAAATAAAATTTCTTTAAGTATAGTGCTCCCTGAGCTCACATAAGTGCTTATTATTTCCAGATCATTAACTGTTTGACATAGAGATTTGGCTGAGAAACTTGAAGCTCAAGAGTGAGAGGCCTCTGCCAATTGAAGATCAGTCAAATGTGGATAATGGCTTCTGTTATATAAGATGAGTCTACAGGAAAATGTGATTCAATTTATAAAAATTCCATCAAATGCAGCTTTCCAGGAATTCATCTGTTGGGTACAACAAGGTACATCTGTGCTATATTATCCAAATAGGTTCCACCTGGCAGGCAGATGCTGGTAAAGCTTAAAAAGGAAGAAAAAAAAAGGAGTTTTTAGAAAGTACTTCCATTTCATCTTACTCTATTTTAACTTATTCTCATCTATCACACCATAATTTCTAGGTAATGCAGAGACATTAGATTTGGCTAAGCAAGGAATGATGAACTTTCATTAATAGATAGAAGTCAAGAGAAAATCCTTTCAAACTTCATTCCACAGTACGGAAAATTGGGAAGGGGGGAAATGGAGGGAAAGTAAGAGCTCATTCTTTGTCCAACTGGCTTTGCTTATGATGAAATTCATAAAATGGTCATGGATGCTATGTAATGTGAACCCCTAGAGGCTTGCTCTAGCTTCTGCTGAAATCAAGGGTCCTGAGAATGCCAAAGGAAAACAAGCCATTAAGAAAACCTGCAACCATTTGGGAGCATTAGGAAGATCAAGGCAGGTTATTTGGATGTCTGGGAAAGTCGGACTAGATGACTACTTTTAGGTCCATACGATTGAACACATGGAATTCCTATTATCGTCCGTATTCTGCCTTTGGTGAATGGCCCCTCTCCCCATGCCTGCTCATTTTTCCTCTTGGTCTCTGTGGCTTCACCCAAGACAATGTCATCATTCTTACTGGGGCCTTTGTAAACCAACATACCTCCAGACTAAGAAGTTAGCTTCAAGAGCCAGACATCTATTTCATTATGAGTGTCTGTCTAGACATAAAAGCTCAACACTTCCCGCCACGATCCTGGGAGCATCAGGACAACAGAAGACCAACACAAGGCAGACACATGTACCACCCTCCCCAAACCTGGGCTCCGAGTAACCTTAATAGACTTGACACTCAACAGCAAAGGGGAAATAGAGGGTCTTCTCATTTGGTACAAGCCATCTCGCCATTGCAAACGCTGTCTGTGGTGTTGTCTTCTAAAGACAAGGGTGGTTTCCTGATTTTCAGGGAAGTCCAACAGGTTCAGCCTCACTCTCCCTTGGATTCAATACCAAACCAAAAGGATCAAGAAGAAGATGTTGGTGGCTTGGTTATTGTGTCCATGATTGGAAATCCTGTGCAGAATGACTGACCTATAGCCAACAGGTAAGTGCAGCTTTCTTAGGAATCCTGTTAGCTTATAAATTGTTCTCTCTCACCATCCTTTCTGAAAAATGATGATACAGAATGCGCACCGCCTAGTGCTGATGAATTCATAGTGGGGTCAGGATAGAGGATCAAGTCTTTGGCTCAAGACAGAGGTTTTATCTGAGACCTTTCTCCATCTAAATTGTTATTTGAAATTTCTGAGCAACCTCTGTCTTTTAATGTACACATCCTCAGAAACAGCCTCCTTATAGTCTCGTGTTTTCCATGAGGAGATTGAGATGTCAATATAAGCACCCAACTAGATTTTGGAGGTAATAGTAACAAAATAAGACTTGGGAAAAATACAATAATAGCCAAATTAACATTGCTTCCCTCAAAATTACATCATCAGGAGGCCACAAGTTTGTTCGGTTGAGGCTTCTTTTGCACCTAACCTTCTCTTACCTCCTTGGGAAAAGCTTTTTCACTTTAGGCACATGGAAAAATTAATCCAAATACCTCAGAATTATTTCCTTTTTTTAACCAAAAAAAAAAAAAAAGACATTTCCTAGGTTGTTCTACCCTTTTTATGTGTTTGGTACGTAAAGATTTTTAATGTTTCCAAATGTCAAATCTCCCATCAAAGGATTATTTGCAGCTATTAAGGACATTCCAAAGAATGTAACACAGACCTTTAAGGTAATTTCAAAGTTTTAAACAAGGCAATTATTTTGGATTAAGACTTTCTAAGGAGGCAGCTACTTTTAGGAAGACTCTGCTCTTTTGCACACACACACACACACACACACACACACATATGCATATATTCAGGTCTTCTTTTTGCTAAACTACAGAGGGTCCCGGTATTCTTGTTGTTGTTGTTCAGTCACTAAGTCATGTTCGACTCTTTGCAGTTCCATGGACTGCAGCATGCCAGTCTCCCCGTCCTCCACTCTCTCCCGAAGTTTGCTCATATTCGTGTCCATTGAGTCAGTGATGCTATCTAACCATCTCATCCTCTGCCACCCCTTTCTTATTTTGCCTTCAATCTTTCTCAGCATCAAGGTCTTTTCATGAGTTCATATCAGATGGCCAAAGTATTGGAGCTTTAGCTTTAGCATCAGTCCTTCCAGTGAACACTCAGGGTTGATTTGCTTTAGGAGTGACTGGTTTGATCTCCTTGTATTCTATGTAAATAGCATTTGTTGGGAATTTGAATCATGAGAACTATATGCATACCCTACTCTTTTGGGGTAAAAGTAATACTATAATTCAAGAGTCACTCTCCCAGTCATCAAACAAGCATCCTTTTCACCAAATTTCAGATCCTTGAAGGTTACAACTTTTTAAAAATCTTTAGGTAGATTTTTATCCTGAAGAATCACTGAGTGATGACTCTATTTTATTGCTAAATTCTTTGTTACATTTATGAGCCTCTCAAAGCATTAGGAACTACCTTCTGGAGATGTTTAGGTTTGTATAACTCACATCACACTGTAATTTTTATATAGGCAAAGTTATAAACATTTCTATATTAAAATTAATAATGATATGTTCAGGGTTAGTCGAAAGGCTTGGAATTTAAACCTCAGATGTGATTGAGAACTGTAGTGCTGATGTATCTTCCTTTAATCTTTTCAGAAACTGAAAAAAAAAACCTCAAAGCAAAAAAACTTACACACTTAAGAGAGAGATTGGAATAAATGATAGATACTCTTTTAAAAATTCAAGAATAGGAACTGGTCATTGGCCCCCTTAACTGGTTAGGTTTGTAGGTCACATTAATCAATATTTAGTTTCATAGCAGATGTGGAGGAAGTGAAAAATCTGGATTCCAAGAAAACCCCAAGAATACTGAAAAGTATCCATTTCACACACATGGAAAAAAATGGAGAGGGAAGAAAGATTTATGTATATCTGAAAGCAATAAGGATGAAATAAAGCACAGCCCAAGTCATCAAAATCACTGCTGAGAAACCAGATTTGAATGCTGCTTAGAGTTTTAATTAAAACATCAGAAAGCCCTGAAGAACAAGTGTACACCTCAGTACCCTACAGTGGGATCTGGTATCCACTTGTGGGGAGAACTTTACAATCATATGTGAGTATCCATGCACAAAGGCATGCATTTCATCTTTATCTCAATCGCTCTCTCTTACAAACATGTAAAGTCCAGCTTCCAGTATCTTTTGCAAAAGATCTTCTGTGCTCTTTGTTCATTCCACAGAGATTTGCTAAATTCTCTCGGAGGGTCAGCCTCTCTACTAGGTATAGGTATGGTGAGCACTACAAAGAGAAATTTGGCAAAGAGGAGCAAAGAAACCCCAAATGATGAAAATGACTAAAAACATTGGAAGAAAGTTGAGAAAAAAAAATTAGAAGAGGATTAAATTTGGAGACAGGGAACACTGGCTCCCCTACTGGCATCCGCCCAGGTCTACTTACTCATCCCTACGGTGTGCTTGTTGTTTACCAGGTACTCTGGAGAACACGGCCAGAGCAAGCAAGACACAGTCTTTTGATCTCATCAACTATCAACACATCTTTTCAAGTTTTATGACACTCTTCCTTCCAAGCCTTCCTAAACTTATTCTTCACTTGTATTCACCAAAGCACACAGCTGGATGTTAGAAGTCATGCCTGCGTCTCTCCAGCTGGGTTGACCGGGTAACACAGCTACAGATCTCCTACTAATAATTTGAATCCGTTGTCTGCCACTACAGTTATTTTAAGGTTGGCTTGTGACTGCTGCTGGCAGGTTGGTGAGCAGAGGAAAACAGGAAATGAACTAAATCATTTATTAACATTGAAAATAACAAATTGAAAGGTGTTGGGTCCTGGGGTAAATAGCACTTGGCTGTTGCAAATAAGGGAATTGGAATTTTCCAAGAGAACCCTTACCTGAAAGAATTTTCCAAAATTTGGTTTTGGTGTCATGGAAAAACACTCATTTTCAACCGATGTTATTGATTTCTGAATGTGTCCTCAAGAAGACACATGCTTACTGAGAACTATAATATGAACACTGTCATTCAAAGTCACTGCAATGATCATGCCTTGCGTAGGTCCTGAGAATCGAAAAAAATAAAAAAGGTGAGGAAATTTTTACTGTGTACCTACCATATGCCAGACCCAGCAGAAATGTTTTCATAAACACCATGTTATCTACACATTGTAACAAAAAATAGAACTGTCAATTTACAAATGGAAAATAATAGAGGCTTGGAGAAGCTACACACCACGACTGAGGCCACACAATTTATAGTGTGTGCCTGAAACCAGGATTCATGCCCTTTCATCACACTGCAAGTCTGCCCTAACTCAAAGAACTCTCTCTAATGAGGGGCTTTACATTAGAGAGGGGTAGTTTTGGGAAGAAATGCAACTTAAAGAAAATTTCTAATTAAATAATCTTTTAAGAGATGATACTAAACTCTTTAATCACAAATCATATTTTAATTCAGTCTGACAAATTATGTGTTAATTATATTTCCCATGAAATGCATATATTGGTCTAGAGGATTGTTGAAAATAGAAAAACATTTCGCTTGGACATGACCTGAAGCTCTGTCCTTTCCTTTACTCTGGAACTCTGCACTGAGCAGTCTGAGCAGTGACCCAGGAAGTCAGTACTTGAGAAGGAAGGAGGCATCATGAAAAGAGCCAAAGGATTTTATCATACAGAAACAATCAAGTAAGTAACATCTTATGGGTAAAGATATTCACTGCAGTAGCATTTATAGTGGCAAAATTGGTAATGCCCACAGACATCCCTGGTGGGCCAGTCGTTAAGAATCTGCCTGCTAATGTAGGGGACATAGGTTCAATCCCTGGTCCAGGAAGCTCCCACGTGCTGTGGAGCAACTAAGACCATGCACCACGACTATTGAACCCGCATGCTGTAACTTCTAGTCCATGTGCTGCAACTACTGAAGCCCATGAGCCTAGAGCCCACGCTCCACAACAAGAGAAGCTACCACCACGAGAAGCCCAAGCACTGCAACAAACAGTAGCTCCTTCTCGCCGCAACTAGACAAAGCCTGCCTGCAGCTAATTCATAAGAGCTTACAATTTGTTGTGGTCTTTTTCTGTGCTAAGCATCTTGCATGATTGATTTGGCTTTCATAAGAACTTTCATGGATCATCATCCCCCTTTTACAGGTGAGGAAAGAGGCCCAAAAAGCCTAAGGAGTTTAATTCATTCATTCAACTGACATGTACTGAGCACCCACTAAGGCCAGGCACTGCTCTGTGTCCTAAGAACAGAGTACTAGAGACAGACTCCCTTTTCTCATAAAGGTTCTACATCTGTAGGGGGGAGCATGGGAACATGATGTGTATCAGAAGCCTCTGGTGCCCTCTCACAGCTCTCAACCACACCTTGGAGTTGGGCTGCTCCCCGAGGGCTCTGGCACATAGCACTGACAGCATTTCATCTCAAAAGTGTACCTGGCATCTTTGTTTTCTGTCCCTGGATATATCTTGGCCTACAAACAGCTCAGAAGTGTGCAACGAATTATCACCCATGGATGCAAATGTCAGCCAACAGAGGATGGGAGCTGATGGATAAAACCCCCAATTCCCAGTTTAGGCAGACAAAGTACAGGGAGACAAAGATCTAGAAGTTCAACACACACGTTAAGTGCTCTCAAGAATGCAAAGCAGGGATTGGATATTTTTCTTTGAAAGAATGAGGAATCAAAAATAACTTTACCTAAGTAATGACAGGGGCTTCCCAGGTGGGGCAGTGGCAAAGAATTCATCTGCCAATGCAGGAGATCGAAAAGACCCAGGTTCAGTCCCTGGGTCTGAAAGATCCCCTGGAGAAGGAAATGGCAACTTGCTCCAGCATGCTACATTAGGAAATCCTATGGACAGAGGAACCTGGGGGGCTACAGTCCATGGGATTGTGAAGAGTGGGGCATACCTTGATGACTTGAAGGAGGAGGCTGCCCACATAGTGTGTTAGGGAGGCTGCAGATGTAATCCTCAGTACTATCAAGCCCTGGGAAGTGGCCCTCATTCTTGTGATCAAGTCTTGGTTGCCACTCTCCCTAATTCTACATTCATGGGAAGGGAGGAAAAGAGGACATACAGAATATTCCTTTCATTTTAAAGGCACACATCTGATGTTGCTCATATGTCTTTCACTTACATTCCTTGGGTTAATGTTTCGATACCTGGTTTCAAGAATGATGAAACAATGTAGTCTTCAGCTGGACAGCCATGAGCTCAGCTAAAACTTGAGTGTTCTACTACCACAACAGAAGGGGAGAACGGACATTGTGGAACCATCCACAGCCTCTGCCCCTAACTCCTGGGCACGTTGCCTCCCCAGCCAGCATCCCAGTCTGTCTTTTGAATCTCTTTCTGCCTTAGATACCTTCTTCTACATAGTCCCCTGTTATTCAAGCTGTGTGGCATTTGTCACAAATCCTATCCCACCCATGTCAGGTGGAATGCTAACTCAACTGAGAGATATGTCAGCTCCTCATTCCTTTATCTGACAAAACATTATCTTACCATCTACAGTGATTAAGATTACATAATAGGAGCTGTGGAAAAACAAAAATTAAGAGGACGTGATCCATGTCATCCAAAATAAAGCTACAGAGAAGGGAGAGGCAGATATTTATACAGAGAATTCTAATCAGAGACATAATTAAATTAAATCAATAATAAGATGTAAGCAGATGTTATATGGGACAAGAATGCTTGGTGGACTATAGATACTGGGGGAGTTATTTGAGTGGGTCTTTGAAAAGTGTAGAAACATTTTGGAAGAAAGGCAAGTGAGGGCACTGTAGCTCAGATACAGATGTGGGGGGATGGACCACATCGATTTCAAGGAATGATGAGATGCCCAGCGGTCTGCGGTATCACCCAGAGCGCACGAAGGGATGCACCATGATACGAGGTTGAAATGATGGCTTGGAGTCAGGGGGCAACAGTCTAAATCCCTCACAAAGGTGTTCATTCTTCATTTTGCAGGTGTTGAGACATTTACGGTTGTGAACTAGGGAATGACTCGATTTGACTTTGATTTCAGGGCAATCACTCTTGCAGTAAGGTGGATTAAGTGAGGGAGAGACAGCTTAGAGGTAAATAACCCCTCCACACCCCCCACTTACTTTTGGGACTGTGCCCTAAACCTGTCAACTGCTCACTTTTCAAACCAATGTTTTCTCTCCTGAGCTTCCCAGAATGTCCTGGATTTCCTTCACTGCTGCAAATATGAATCATTTTGTGTATTTACATTGGGCCTAAAGAAGCTGGAAAGAACAAGGCATCTTATATAATGCCTGAGGAATTATGGGACCTAAAACTGTTTCCCACAGACCTTGGGTAAAGAGATGACCCTGGGCAGCTTCTCTACCTAAGCTCATATAAAAGTCAGAGCTCACAGTTTTTGGCAGATCATCTATTCCAGTTGTGAATACCAAGCCCACAGAGTGCTTAGTGACTGACCAGGACACAAGAATGCAGGGCTAGTGTCTAGCATCATGAGATTCCCCATCTAGTACATATTCTACCAACAATAACTACACAAAAAACCCTCCTTAGTCAGTAGAGCCTCATATTTATACTAATTTGGATTCAGCTCCTGAGCTAAAATGGGCCAAGAAAAATGTGACAAGTATTATTTCTAGTATCTTCCCTAAAACTCAGTTAAAGCTAGTGTTTTTTAGGCCTATGGTATTTAATGCTCATTAACTCGTTTCTGGTCAAATTAGAGTCATAGAGTCTCAATAAAGACTTTAAAGGTCATCTGGTCCAACTTTACAATCTTTAGAATTGTACATGGCTTTGTGTAAGGCACAAGAGTTTGAATCAGTTGTCTCAGTCACAGAATAAGAAAATGTATAAGTTACATCATTCATTCACTCAACAAAGTGGGGGATGGGGTGGGTGGACAAAAGAGACCCAGTCCTCAAGATGCACACAGCCCAGTAAAATACCTGTATATCTCCTTAATCTTTCTTCTATTGCTTCCTTATCCTTCTTATTGATTTGACCTATTTGGCCATTTTAGCACTTTGTTTCTGGATTTATGCAACAGGCTGACTTTGACTTTAGAAAGAAGTAAAAGGTCTTCTTTAAGCCAGGCAGACACACCTCTCAGCTGCCTTTCATCCACTCAGACTGCAACTTGCCAAGTGCAGTCTTCTGCAGCCCGAGTTCTTGCTCTGTTGGCTGTGTTCGCTGCAGTGACTTCCCCCAGCCATGACCATGGGCACTCTGGAGACCCTTGACGGGGCCTGGTGAAAAATGCACCGGTTTGGCCATAAATTACCCTGACAGTAACAATTAGAGAAAACCTGGTTCAAATAAAGATCTGTTTGTCATGTGTTGGAGTTTCACATCTTCCTGGGGCTAAACCCCTCAAGAAACCCATCACTCTTGTCACAGAAGAATTTTTGTTCAGTTCAGTTCAGTTCAATCACTCAGTCGTGTCCGACTCTTTGCAACCCCATGAACTGCAGCATGCCAGGCCTCCCTGTCCAACTCCCGGAGTTCACCCAAACTCATGTCCATCGAATCGGTGATGCCATCCAGCCATCTCATCCTCGGTCATCCCCTTCTCCTCCTGCCCCCAATCCCTCTCAGCATCAGAGTCTTTTCCAATGAGTCAACTCTTCCCATGAGGTGGCCAAAGTACTGGAGTTTCAGCTTTAGCATCATTCCTTCCAAAGAAATCCCAGGGTTGATCTCCTTCAGAATGGACGGGTTGGATCTCCTTGCAGTCCAAGGGACTCTCAAGAGTCTTCTCCAACACCACAGTTAAGCCCATCACTCTTGTCACAGAAGAATTTTTGTTCACTGAGTACTATTTCACTCTTAAAGTATGTTCTGGTGGGAACAATGTGTACAATCTAAAGATAGAGCCAGCAGTGATTATGATATTAATAAGCTTGGGCAAAATGCTTTTCTGTGTACAAAGATTTTTCTCATTTACATATGAGAGTAGGAGGCAAATTGCAGTTGAGGATGGGTTATATCAAGGTTCTTCCACTTTTCTTCTACTATATATGACCAAATTCCAATTTGATAGTCCAGGTTCTGTGGGTCACTATGCTATAGGTAAGACCAAAATCTGACTCCAGGTTGGATCTGTTTCTTTTACTTTAATCTTTGCTTCCCGTTGCTTTTGTTCACTAAAAGGATGTTGTCTATACATAATGGCCTGCCTTTGGGAACCCTGCCCTTCAGCCTGAATGCTAAACCAAAGTGCCTTTGTTCAGGGAAACATCCTGAGCTTGATCATCTGTGGATAGCTACAGAAAGGAAGACATTAACACATCCCCTCTTTAAGGCTGGCTATTCTAGAGATATTTGCAAGACATATGACATTTTTACTTTACTTTCTCAACTCCTTCCCTTCTCTGTTCTATAAAAGAACCTGCCATCCAGTCCCAATAAGATGGCTATTTTGAGACATGAGTCTGCCATCTTCTTGATTTGCTAGTTTTCCAAATGAAGTCATTATTTTCTGCCTCAACCCCTTATCATGCAGAAGTAGAGTGAGCTTGGACTCTGTAACAGTGAGATTCACCAAACAGTTGTAAACAAAGCTAACTGACCTAGAGAAATAAAGGCCTCTTGGGCTCTGTAGTTCTAGAACTGTGCTATCCAGCCACAGTAGCCACCCACAGAGCACTGGAAATGGGCTTGTCTGAATTGAGATCTGCTGAAAGTGTAAAATACATAAAATACACCAGATTTTAAAGACTTGAGAATAAAAAAAGCATTTAAAATATCTCTTTAACAATCTTTATATTGCTTGCATATTGAAATACTATTTTAGATATACTGAGTAAAAGAAAATATATTATTGAAATGAATTTTTCCTCTTTCTGTTTATATTTTAAAATATGGATACTAACCTATTTAAAGTGGCTGCATTATATTTCTTCTGGACAGAATTGCTCTAAAGGCCTGTCTGGGGATGAGTGAGTTTGAATCTTTTTAGTCCCTCTTTAACTGATAAGAGGGCAGACCTCTTCCCAGTATGACAGTGTAGAAATCACTTTAAAAGAATCCAGGAAACAGATTGGATTTGTTCAGAGAAATGTCTTACTGCTCCCTTTCCCCAACCCCATTTCCAAATGAAGGAGGCCCCTAGGGGTGTCTCTGCCCAGAGAAATAAGCCACCAAAGAGATTTTAAAGACTACCACATCTTGAAAGAAAGTGAAAATACCGCAGGACTGAGGCCTAGTGGGCAGGAAAGCCAGCCAGCATTATGGTTATCAAGACATCCCGGAATTGCTTTTTAGTCTGACTTACCCACCTATACTATGCTATGCCATATCTCAGTTGTGTCCGATGCTTTGTGACCTCAAGGACTGTAGCCCGCCAGGCTCCTCGGCCCATGGGATTTCTCAGGCAAGAATACTGGAGTGGGTTGCCATGCCCTCCTCCAGGGGATTTTCCCAACTCAGAGATCAAACCCACGTCTCTTGTGTCTCCTGCCTTGGCAGGCAGATTCTTTATCACTGATAAAGCCCACCTAAGAAGCATGCAACAGGGAAACTAGGAAGAGCCTTCTTCTTACCACCTCTAGGCTGTGACAGCTTCTTTGGCCAGCTCACATAATGTCATTCACAAACCAGTCCTTGGCATTTGACCTCCTTTAAATCCATGACTCCAAGGGTTCTCTTTCATAAACTAGGCTTTGTACTTCTCCCCTCACCCCAGTCAGAGAATCCCTTTTAAGACCTAAGTCAGGGCAAGTCATCCCTCTACTCAGAAAAATCCTGTGGCTTCCAAGGCTTCAAGAGTAGTCTGTGAGACCCCCAGCACCTCCCTGACCTCAAATCTCCTCATCCTTCACTCCAGCTCACTCACTTCCTGGTGGTGCTGCAGCTCTGGCCTTTCCCTCTCATTGATGAGAGCTTTGTCTCATGTATCTCCATGACTAACTGTTTCATCTTACCTCCTTTAAGCTTTCTTCAGCTTCCAGTTCTGTAGCAAGGCTGCCCTGACCACTCATTTCAAATTATAATCTGCCCTCCTGTATTCCCAGGAGCTCCTGGTGGCTCAATGGTAGAGTCTGCCTGCAGTGTGGGAGATCCAGGTTCGATCCCTGGGTTGGGAAGAGCCCCTGGAAAAGGAAATAGCAACCCACTTCAGTATTCTTGCCTGGAGACTTCCACTCCTATATTTCCAATCTTCCTATGCTCCTCTATTTTTATTTTTTCTGTTTTTCGTAATACTTACTCCTTCCTTGGTGGCTTAGCTGGTAAAGAATCTGCCTGTAATGCAGAAGACCCAGGTTTGATCCCTGGATTGGAAAGATCCTCTGGAGAAGAGAATGGCTACCAATTCCAGTATTCTTGCCTGGAAAATTCCATGGACAGAGGAGCCTGGAGGGCTACAGTCCACGGGGTCACAAAAGGTTGGACACTGAGCGACTAACACTTTCCCTTTTTTCCTACTGTCTTCTAATATATTATGAAACTTACTTATTCATCTAACTGCTTACTGTCTGTCTCTCTCCATTGGAATGTAAATATCAAAGGGTACAGTCTTTGTGTGGATGCATGTATTTTGTTTATTTATGCATCCCAAGAAACTAGAACATTGGTAGATACCCATTAAGTACTTTTTTAATAGCTAAAGGAAATTATATAATGTCCATCATCCTTTTCACGCCTTTAGTTTTTAAAAAAACAGAGAAGCCTGGTGGGCTACAACCTCTGGGGTCGCAAAGAGTTGGATGTGACTGAGTGTTATGTGAGAGATAGCTGATATACAATGTTCTGCTAGTTTCAGGGGTACAAGAAAGTGAATGTGTTATACGTATACATATGCCACCCTTTTTAAGCTTCTTTCCCCATACAGGCCATTCTAGTGTGTTGAGTAGAGTTCCCTGTGCTATACAGTAGCTCCTTATTATGTATTTCATATACAGCTGTGTGTATATGTCAATCCCAGTCTTCCAATATATCCCTCCCCCCTTGCCCCCCAGTAACTGTAAGTTTATTCATTCCCTTTCCAGGATAATATATCACCTGGTGCTGAGAAGACCCCAGTAGCAAACTGACTCATTACTCTGTCATGGTCAGTCCAGCTGAGCCTCTTTCCACCCCTTCCTTAACAAATCCACTAGATGCTTGTCAACAGCCAAAGTCAGTAATACACACACCTTTGGCAAATGCTGGAGCACAAATAGTTTATGATAGGATTCTCTAATGAGTCTCTGAGGTACAGCTCTTTTACTATAGGATATTTAGTTTTAAAAACCTGTAGGAAATAGAGAATAATTGAAACCTTTTTAGTAAGAGAGATGTGTGATAAAAGTGGTGCTTAGCTATTCATTCTTTTCGATTCTTCAAGGCAATTTTCTCAGAATCAATGCAGAAGAGTCATAAAACAAACAAGTCTGTCCACATTATCTCCGCCCTTGCAGGAATGCCTTCATCGAGTTACAGTTTGATTGTAAACATGAAGACCTTTTATAAAGAGCTGCACAAGGATCATCTATTTGGACAGTCTCTCTGCCTTTTAGAAAGTTTCTTGTTTGTTCACCAGTGAAATAATAAAAGACCTCCATGATTGTTACTACCTTAAAGGTAGTAACAGGAACAGACAAACAAACAAAAATTGTTTTTGCTTCTGCAAAGGAATGATTTGGTTTTCTCTTGTCAAGGAATGACAACAGTGAAATCTAATATACTTCATGTTTTGCTTTAATTGTCAGAACAGCTTAATTCAGTTCCCTGTTATGATATTTAACTTACTACCCACATCTTGTAACTTTGGGGGGGGGGGGATGAGGAGTTAAGCTCTCCTCCTGGTGGGAGTAGTATCGAAAAACTGTGGACATAAGTTAAGACAATACAGTAATTAGGAAGTATTTGAGAGGGAGCTCCTCTGAGGCTACCAAGCATTACTCTAAATCAAGTCCTCCTCCCCTCTAGGAAGATTTTCTAAACAATAAGAGCTTTCATGCTCAGGGTTCCTCACACACAGTGTATTGGTCAGCATGTATCAGTTTCAGCTGACTATGTTCTACCTGGAAGATGCATCTCTTTTGTGTCATACTCCAATGGCTAGACTCAGAATTTGTTATGGCCAGACCTCTGCTGTAATTCTACTGCTTCCCCTGTGTAGTACTTAACTCTTGCATCCTATTAGGTGTAAGAGTTGTCATGGTGGAGGTGGAGGACGGTGGAGGTGGCTGAAGTTACATATGAGTCTCAGGCCTGCCAAATATAGCTATGAGATGTTGGGTAAGTCATTTTATCTTTCCAAACCTCATATCTTTAGCCATCAAATAGGAATGCTTGTAACCACCAAGCCAGCTTGTTGTGAAGATTAAATTAATTGATAGAGGCAAAACTCGAGTAAGAGAGCCCAGCATACAGACGGCCTATTTGCTGTGGTTTCCTCACCATGACCAATCACATTCACTCATAATCACAAACCCACCTATGCTTTCATACATCTTCTGGACCTGTTGGTTTTCCTTAGGGGCCGCTTGGGAAAAACTTATATCCAGGGCTTTACCTCTCATTCTTTAGAACAGTCTGCTTTTATATTTTACATTTTAATTTTAGCATTAGATTTTAGTTAAAAAGAAGTGAATTCCAGAACTTATTTCTCTTAAACTTCCACTATAAGTTTTTTCAGGCTTTTTTTTTGGTCATTCCTCAATGTAGACCATGTGATTGTATCAAGTTAGCCAAATATTTCACTCAAGTAAGATGTTACAGAAAACCCAATGTACTTTTTGGCTAGCCCGAAACATACTTTTGATGTTCAATAAACATCCATCAATGATGGAACTAAAAGCTCCTGTGGTTCTTGTTTGTATAGCAGAGACTGGGGAATTTGTCCACCAATTTTGGTTATCCCACCTACGCATGACCTGCCCATAGATAGCCACGTGGTCTCCTTATAAAAGAGCAACATTATAAAATGGCTTTTCTCAGAGACTCCATAAATATGGGGCTGTTAGCACTGATTAATGGAGAAGGCAGTGGCACCCCACTGCAGTACTCTTGCCTGGAAAATCCCACGGATGGAGGAGCCTGGTAGGCTGCAGCCCATGGGGTCGCTAAGAGTCAGATACGACTGAGCGACTTCACTTTCACTTTTCACTTTATGCACTGGAGAAGGAAATGGCAACCCACTCCAGTGTTCTTGCCTGGAGAATCCCAAGGATGGGGGAGCCTGGTGGGCTGCCGTCTATGGGGTCACACAGAGTTGGACATGACTGAAGCAACTTAGCAGCAGTAGCAGCAGCACTGATTAAAATATATTATTCACTTTCTGAATATATTCTAAATAGAAAGGAGCTGTTCTCTGAAACTAAGGGTTTGTAAAAGTTCATAAAAATTCTTGTATTTCTTTGCAAAGTTAATTTGGAAGTTGTATTTCTCTCTCTCACAGATGCGCGTGTGTGTGTGCGCACACACACACACACACACACACACGGACGAAACCACATCCAAAAGCAAATACCAAACTGCTAAAGTATTTCTTTAGTGAGATTATGCATGTTTCTTATTTTTTTTGTTTTTGCTTATCTTCATTTGATCATTCTTCCATGAAAATTGAATAACTACATTTTACAGAGAAAGTATATGAGAAAGAGGAGAGAGACAAACACAGAGAGCAAATTAAAAGGACTGAACATGGAAATCTGCATTCAACTTTCTTTACCTAATAGATTTTTGCCTCCAATCATTCTTAAAGTGTCATTACCTAAAAATATTTGTGCCTTGGTTTACTGGTGACAATGCCATTTGTAGCTTCTCAGTACCTCTGGTGAGCAGGCCTAGTAGGTTAATGTCCACAGCATGCCTCAAAAATTATAAACTCATCATCCAAAGAAAGTCATGTCCTTAATAAACAAGCTCTGAAAAGAAGGAAACTTGAAGACTGAGGGCTTTGCATATTGTTTTCCTTTAAATTATTCATTATATACACACATATATATGTATATACACACACATATATGTACATACATACATACATTAATTTGGCTGCACCAGGTCTCAGTTGTGGCACATGGGATCTTTAGAGACAGTATGTAATCTCTTAGTTGCTGCATGCAGGTTCTAGTTCCCAAACAGGGATTGAACCCTGGTCCCCTGCCTTGAAAGCATGGAGTCTTAAATCACGGACTACCAAGGAAGTCCCCTTTTTGTTTTTCTTCTTTTTTTAAATCATTTTAATTTTTATTGGAGTATGGTTTGTTTGCTCATTTTTGTTTTTAAGACAAGGGAGCAATAGAACTCGAGAGCAGAGATTCAGAAAACAGAATCTCTATTCCATCACTTACCCTGAGACAAGTGAAGTTCAGAGAGGGGATATGACTTGCCCAAGACAATCCCTGTTTTCCCAGGAGAGCTCCTTCTCCCCTTTTTTTGGGGCTTCCTTGCTTAACCATCTCAGGTCTGTCTAGTCAGTTTTCTCATTAGTCTGTTTTTTAGAAGTTGTACTTTAACTACATTTTCCAGGTAAATAAGAGCAAAAGCAAAAAATACCTTGTAAATGAAGCCATATCTTATTTCTTCTAGCTACTTTGCTTAATGACCTAAATGCATCATCCCTTTGGTCAGGGTATTGATTTATCAAGGAAGAGGGTATTATTGAAAAGGAGTGAGTCAGAACATCCACGCAGGGAGATGTTGCTCTCAGCACACTACCAGAGAGATGCTGGGGGTTGGGAGGGCAGGGTGGGAGGGAGAAGCGGAGAGGCAGACTGCAAGTTAGGGGAAAACAAAGACCTTTTTATATTTAAGGTACAGAAAGAAAAAATTATAGTCTCCAATCTGCTCACTACACCCAGGCTAGAAAGTAGGCCAAAGCTAAGGGGTCCCCGCTGGGTCTTGTCCTTTTAAACAAATCCCAGCCACACTCATGACTGGTCTGAGCTCCCAGATCGGCACTGATTTTGATGAAGCTGAATATCATGCCTTGTTATGGATGCCTTAACAAGTGACCACAAGCTTGGCAGCTTGCAATAGCATAAATGTATTCTCTCATTGCTTTAGAGGCTAGAAGTTCAAAATCCAGGTGTCAGCAGGGTTGATTCCTTCTGGAGGCATTGAGGGAGAAACTATCCCTTGCTTCTTTCCCAGCTTATGGCTGTTGTCAACAATCTTTGACATTCCTTGGCTTTTCCAGATACATCATGTCTTAGTCTCATGGAATTCTGTCTAGGAGTTTCTGTGTTTCTTCTCTTCTTCTTATAAGCATACCAGTCATCTGGGATTAAGGGTGCATCCTACTCCATTCTGACCTAATATGAATAACCCTATTTCCAAATCAGGTCACATTCTAAAATACTGGGGTTTAGGACTTGCACGTATCTTCTCGGAGAACACAATTCAAATCTACAACAGGGGGTAATAGGATTAACTGAGCAAAAGGCTTGTTACCTTAACTAACGGGCAGCCTCCAGTCGGAATGATCAAATGTGGTGGTGATGGCATGGATGTGTGAGCCAGTGCTATCTGAGGAATGAGGATAGGGCAGTAAAGGGAACATGAGAAGGATTTATGAGAAAGTAAGAGTAAATCAATCGTGTCTGAGTTATGAGCTTGAGGCAAGGCAGATGGAATGAGCAGGGGAGCTGCCTCTGGAAGTCCAATTGGTCCCATGGTGTGGAAGAACTTGACTTCACCAGCCTGGTACCTCAGTGGTAAAAGAATC
The DNA here is from genome assembly GCA_006408695.1 of Aepyceros melampus. NCBI lineage: Eukaryota > Metazoa > Chordata > Mammalia > Artiodactyla > Bovidae > Aepyceros > Aepyceros melampus. The sequence continues at coordinate 386,812 of SJXQ01006110.1, forward strand.
CACTTGCCAAGGCAGGAAACACAAAGAGATGTGGATTCGATCCCTGGGTAGGGAAGATCCCCTGGAGAAGGAAATGGCAAGCCAGCAGTAGTCTTGCCTGGAAAATCCCATGGAGGGAGGAGCCTGGAAGGCTATGGTTCATAGGGTCACAAAAGAATCAGACACAACTTAGAGACTAAACACACACACACACACACACACACCCTCAAGTTCACCAGCAGAAATTCTGAAATGGTTGGGATCACCTGCGCTCATGTTTTGTTCCTCTAGCCTATGCCTGCCTGTTTGCCACTCTACATCTTTTGAGTATCTTGCAGATATATATGAAAGCCATCACGCTACTCTTTTCCCATAACTCATTAGACAGAGGGTTGCAAATGAAAAATCCAACAGGGGCCAGCAGACGAGAGAAATGAGTGAAGTGGGCTGGCTTCAGAATTCTGAAAGTTCATAGATTTTATCCAACAGGGGCCAGCAGACAAGAGAAAGAGTGAAGTGGGCTGGCTTAGAATTCTGAAAGTTCTTATAGCTTTTCAGTTGTTTAATTGGCACTGGGTCTCAAAGCTGGGGAGGATTAAGGGAATGTTAAAGATTGTATTAACCAGTGTGGATGTTCTGTGCTTGGTCAGCTGCTCGGTCACATGAACAGCTGTGCCCGAGGACACAGGCTGTGGAGGTAAGTGGGTGAAATCCAGCCTGTTCTCTCCTCACCAAGCTGTGAGCCCATTAGCCTCCAGCGGCCCAGAGGAACACCTTTTTTCTAGTTTGTGCGAAGTTTCAGTATAGACAGAGAGAAGCCCTGGCTCCAGTTTGTTGTTTCCAAGTCTTCAGATTTTTGAAGCAAAGCTGGAAATCTGCATCTTGAGGCAGAATCTCTTAATTTTTACATGGTACTTTCAATGTTGAAAAGCCCTCCACAGGATAGTGCATCCATGTCAATAGGCTCTGTCCCCAAAATATGTGAGTCTTGTGTGATGGAAACAGGGCAGATAGCACCGCACCAAGGTCCAAGCTTGCAGTAGGAAGGTCACAGGGGAGAAGGTATGAGCAGCCCCTGCCTCCAGACAGTTTCCATATTAGTCCCATTAGCCCAGTGTTGCAATGGAGCAGTGCCTGGCTAGCCCTGGCCCAGCCATTTGAATGAGTATGAATTGTTAGTGTGAATGGTTGCAAATTACTAGCTGTGTTACCCTGGGAAAGTCATTTGATTTTTCCAGACATTTGTTTCAGCAGGTTGTTACAATGATGAAATGAGATAAAGTTTGTGAAGTGCCTGGCGTGTGACTGTCTTTCAGCTTGTGGCAGCAGCTATCAGTTCCAAGACTTGGCTGTGAGTGTGTACTGGTACCCTCTTCACAAGGAAGAGTTGCATCCTTATTCTTGTCACAACCAAATTCCCCCATTGAGAAACAAAGCCTAATAACTCTACCCATAATCATTATAGCATACGACAATGGGGCTCAAAACCCGTCATCACCACTTGCTATTTACAAGCCTAATACAGTTATATTTAATCACACGAAAGGAACTAAAGATGATTTAAGGCACTACTTCAATTTCCTCATTTTGCCAGGTGACAAAAACAAAGGCAGAGAAAGTGAGAGTGAGACAGAAAGGGAGAGAAATATTCATTTATAGTCACATAGTGAAATATTAAGAGAGCATGAAACGCAGTTTATATTTGTGTTATTGTTTTGATTTTGAGCTTGAAAGAATTTTATGCTTTTAATTGAAACTGTGAGCATTGTAGATATTATTTCAAACAACATTAAGTAATAAATGTGTTCCTGTTTGATTTGGCAATGAAATACCAATTTTCCAGTCTGAACTAAAATGTAAAAATAAAAACTACATTGCTCAAACCACCCCCCACCATTCTCCACCATGTCTTTGAAGGGAATAGATTGTATTAGAAACATCTTGCACTAAGAGGCAACAAAAGCTGTATTTAATGTTTTGAAGTGTAGGGTTTGCGTTGCTGTCTTTCTGGAGGATCCTGGGGTGCATGTGCTGGAACTTTCCATACAGAGATGTGAGGATGAAATGACCAGTGCATGGTGCCTCCCCAGGGCTCAATGAATAGTAGCTTTGATTCTCCTCCTTTTCATGCCCACATACTCTGCCCTATGCCCCATTACCGGCCAGAAAAGACACATGGACTCAATGCTTCCACTCTGCACATTTTGGGGCCACATCAGTGTATTTTATCTTGTAAAGAACTGGAAACTAGCTCAGGACTTGTCACCATGAGCATACTCAGTAAAATTTTGAATTTAAGTTACTGATATTGTGCTGCATTCAATGGTAAGACTTTAACATTGTGCTCGGAGCACACATTCTTATACACATTTGTTTTTGCTGTGTTTATATCCACTATATGCTAAACAGGACTGAAGACTATTCAAACCATGAATATAAACATTATTCCAAAGAAACTTAAGTTGTAGTTTTTGTTTAAAGAGAAGACCAGAAAAAACTACTCTGCATTCAGGGGCTAACTGCTTCCTTGAATTCTGAGGACTGGTGTATTCATTTGTCTTCTCTAGGGTGGAGCGCATGTGGTGAATGATGGTTCGAAAGAGGAAATCATGGTCTGGAGTCAGTGGAGTCAGGTCAACTGTGAGAAAGTCAAAGATCTCTGGGTCTCCTCCGGTGCAACGAGGGTGAGTGTCCTCCAGATCTCAGGTCTTTAGATAGGCAGAGATTTCTCTGATGGCTTGTTTTCAATGTTGTCCTTATTTTCTCTAGATAACAGAAATTTCAGGACCAGCCTCACCTTGACCATGATGTATTCCTGTGCAGTCTCTACCACTGAGCAATGAGGACACATTTTTGTCAATGGGGCTTCTTCAGTAAAGAGAGTCCAGAGGCACCCTTCCCGGTGAAGCCAGGTGGAAGCATGCTGATGGGTGACACATGTTTTGTGGATGGTTGCTGGCAGGTACAGCTGATGCCTGGGGACCAGGTGCCACGTCTGATATTGTGACACCCCACTGTTGTTTAGTTGCTAAGCTGTGTCTGACTCTTTTGCGATCCTATGGACTATAGCCTACCAAGCTCCTCTGTCCATGGCATTTCCCAGGCAAGAAAACTAGAATGGGTTGCCATTTCCTTCTCCAGGGGATCTTCCTGACCCAGGGATCAAACCCACATCTTCTGCAATGGCAGGCAGATGCTTTAGCACTGAGCCACCACGGAAGCCTGTGACACTCCATGAACTCCCTCAAAAAACACAGATGCAACCACTAAACTGGCTGATTTACCCTGAATTGACCAAAACTCAGTTTTTCTGCCTCAGAATTGAAATGAACTACATGTAGATTAAGTTCGACTAAAGGAAAGTTGCATTTCTGTGCTCCTGAACTTGTGAACTGAATTTATACTAGATATATACATGTAGATAGCTACAAGCTTATTTTTTTATGTTTTTAAAATGATATATCCTCACTATAAAAATGTTGCTTTCCTTTACTGTCATCACCTGTCTTTTGAAAAAAAAATTACTTCACACTTATATAGAACTTTATTAGTTAAAAGGTATTTTTAACTAATAAAGAAGTTACTCATTAGTAAAAATTTACTCAGGTCTCATGACGACTTTGTTAGATAGAAATATAGCCCCATATTACAGATGAGAAAATCAAAGCTTATTAAGCAATGTAAAATGCCCTGGGATCGCCAAGTACAAATGGGCACAGTCAGAAATTGAATCCCAGTCTTCCAACTCCAGTGCATCCTTCTTTTGTTTTTAATTTTTCTTTCCTTGAGCCGAGTTGTGTTGTTTGTTATAACTTTTGTGTGTGTTTGTGTGTGAAATAGCCTCTTGTCTGTTTTGTAGGGCAGATTATTTCTGTCTTAGGAAATATAAGAAAATAGATAAGAGCCTTGAGATCAATGGAAAGGATCCCAAACATCATCATCTTTGCACTGAAATGTCCCAAAATCTGAAGTTTTTTTCTCCTCTCAAATGACTGATACATAAAAATTCTATAAGATTTAGTTCCATAATATTATCCCACTGCACTTTTTACTCATTTACTGCAGACATTTTGCCCATTTCCCCCCCTCAAGAGCCCATTTACTAAAGGATATTAGGTAACAAGAGGATTGATGAGAAGTTGAAAGGCCATTTCTGGGTCAATGAGCAGAGATCAGGAGATATCATTGTTTTCTAGTTAGGAATTTTAAACTCACTCATGTCCCCAGTCCAAGTGGAAAAGTCTCATGTTTATATCTGAGCCAGATGACGTTTCATTCATTCATTTATTTTTTCACATATAATGTATAATGCATTTATTGAATACTTACTTTTGCTAGGCATCATTTTGATGTAGGGCATTTAAAGGTGAATAGAGCATTAACTCTGTCTTTACAGAGTTACTATTTAGTGACCAAAAAAAAAAAAAAATCAAAATATAATTGCATTATAGATGAGGTAATGGAAGTTGGCTGTCTGCACCAGGGGTCTGAGTTTGAATTTATGTCAACTATTTCCATCATTTTTGTGGTCACAAGCAGCCTCAGTTCCATGAACAGAGAGTTAGTATTGACTTGAACAAATAGAAAGGGTCTTCATCAAGAAGATACAGCTGAACAGGCCTTTCGAATTTTTCATTTGAGAGACAGCATATTGATGGACTTGGCTTTTCTGGGGGCAAATGTCAAATGGTGACTCAGTGCTACTTTCTCCAGAGTTTTTGTTTATGTGTTTAGTTAAGACTGGCTTCCTGCTTTTGGAAGCGATGGATGTGAAATATGGAAGGAATGATCAAGACACTTGCAGTGGAATTTCAACTGACCACTGAAACATTTACACAGTGAAATGCTAAACATCAGACATGTTTTAACTTCAGGACCCTTAATTTCAGGGACATAGACTGGCTGGATTTTCCTGGTGGCACAGATGGTAAGGAATCTGCCTGTAATGAAGGAGAGCCGGGTTTGATCCCTAGGTTGGAAAGAGGTCCTGGAGAAAAAATGGCTACCCACTCCAGTATTCTTGCCTGGAGAATCCCATGGGCAGAGGAGCCTGGCAGGCTACAGTCCATGGGGTCGAAAACAGTTGGACAGTCACTGAAATGACTAACATTTTCAGACCAGCTGGGTAAAGCTTCTCAAAAATCCAGTGCAGTCTTCTCCTTAAGAATAATCAAAATTTTCTGGTTGGTATTAAATAAAGGATGATATCTTTCACATCTGGGAACAATAAGAAGCTATAATCAGGTAAAAATAAGAAGAGAGAACATGTCTGGACATTACCCATATCCTTATTACGTCAGAGGATACCATCTTCTGAATGCTTACCATGAGTCAGGTGCATATACATAGACCCTGGTCTGCCTGTAATCATCATCTACAGGCTTATCCCTAAGGCTTTGCCACTTTCACACACCTGAAGAACAATGGTGTTACCTGGTCACAATCACTCATAATCGAGCGAAAGACTAATGCCTAACATTTAGGCAACATCAATGTTACTCCAACTCTGTGGCACACCTACTGTGCATCAGTGGAGCGGCCTGACCACTGAGACCACTGACTGGGTAAAGCTTCTCAAAAATCCAGTGCAGTCTTCTCCTTAAGAATAATCAAAATTTTCTGGTTGGTATTAAATAAAGGATGATATCTTTCACATCTGGGAACAATAAGAAGCTATAATCAGGTAAAAATAAGAAGAGAGAACATGTCTGGACATTACCCATATCCTTATTACGTCAGAGGATACCATCTTCTAATGCTTACCATGAGTCAGGTGCATATACATAGACCCTGGTCTGCCTGTAATCATCATCTACAGGCTTATCCCTAAGGCTTTGCCACTTTCACACACCTGAAGAACAATGGTGTTACCTGGTCACAATCACTCATAATCGAGCGAAAGACTAATGCCTAACATTTAGGCAACATCAATGTTACTCCAACTCTGTGGCACACCTACTGTGCATCAGTGGAGCGGCCTGACCACTGAGACCACTGGCCAGCTTTTTAATTGTCATCATAAACTCTTGGCCTTATTATTCTCACAGGTAGGACTACAAATAGATAAGCCTTCAGTTCAGTTCAGTTCAGTTCAGTCACTCAGTCGTGTCTGACTCTTTGCGACCCCGTGAATTGCAGCACGCCAGGCCTCCCTGTCCATCACCATCTCCCAGAGTTCACCAAGACCCACGCCCATGGAGTCAGTGACGCCATCCAGCCATCTCATCCTCGGTCGTCCCCTTCTCCTCCTGCCCCTAATCCCTCCCAGCATCAGGGTCTTTTCCAGTGAGTCAACTCTTCTCATGAGGTGGCCAAAGTACTGGAGCTTCAGCTTCAGCATCATTCCTTCCAAAGAAATCCCAGGGTTGATCTCCTTCAGAATGGACTGGTTGGATCTCCTTGCAGTCCAAGGGACTCTCAAGAGTCTTCTCCAACACCACAGTTCAAAAGCATCAATTCTTCAGTGCTCAGCCTTCTTCACAGTCCAACTGTCACATCCATACATGACTACTGGAAAAACCATAGCCTTGACTAGACGGACCTTAGTCAGCAAAGTAATATCTCTGCTTTTGAATATGCTATCTAGGTTGGTCATAACTTTTCTTCCAAGGAGTAAGCGTCTTTTAATTTCATGGCTGCAGTCACCATCTGCAGGTCCTGGACACACACCAGAGTTTAAATTGTGTGCAACCTAATTCCCATCAAAATCTTAGCTGAGAAAACGAAAATCTGCTAGCACCTAAGAAAGCTGCTTCTCTTTGCCCTTTTTTAGTCCTACTCTACCAAAGCTAAAAACAGTCTTGATTTGTATCACAATAAGATGTGCCTGTTATTGAAGTTTATATAAATGGAAACAAACAAAAAACTTAGCTGAGAATATAGTATTTATGAAAGAAGAGGCATAGTCTTCATCCAACCTTCTAGAATCCGCAAACAAGAGTGTCAAAAATAGTACAATGTCTTTGACAACTCAGTTCCATTTTCTCCTGTAGTGAAGGGGTTGAAAGACTGGAAACAACATTCCTCAGAAACCTTTGCTAGCAGCCAACTAGCATAGAGCTAGAGCATTCCACCAGAGTGCTAGTGTGCAAAGTTGGAAGAAGGAAGAAAAGCCTAAGCTCTATTATTACTTCTTGGGCAGTGGCAGAGATCTGTGAATTTTAAGATATTCACAGATGTCTTATATTTAATTAAATTAAATATATTATTTTAAATATACACTTAAGATCTATATATCTTAAATGTATATTTAAAATATAAATTAAATATTTTATCTTAAATATTATAGTGGCTCCCAGATATTTTGCTGTGAACTCTCCATCTTCATACTAGTGATACTGCCAGAAATTTCGCATGATTCCTGTATTTTCCTGGATCCCTGAAAACTAGAAGCAAACACAGGAATTATATTTCCCATGATTCCTGCATTTTCTTGGATCCCTGAAAGCTAGAAGCAAATACAGGAATTAAAGCATTTATTGTGCCTTCTCCTTGGAGAGTTCCTTTCTCAGATACCCACGTAGTTCACAGGTTTACTTCTTTAGACTCAAATGTCACTCACCAGTGAGGTCTCTGACCATTTCTTATAAAAATGCACTCTTCATGTCACTCTATATCCCACACCCCTCTTTATTCTTCACGGTCTACATTCAATTTCTATTTGCTTTATTATGTGTTTACTTATGCACTGATCTCTCAGAAGGTCAGCCCCAGGAGAACAGGGATTTGGTTTCCTTCACTTTTGTATCCTCAGCACCTAGAACAGTACATAGAGCATTAAAGTTGCTCAATAAATATTGTTGAATGAATGTATAAATATACATGAATATGTAACAAAGGAGTTTATAACAATAGTCACAATCATGATGATAGTTATCTTATTTTGTTTGGACACCTATAACAAAATACCAGAGGTAGCATATAAAACTGGGTGTCTTATAAAAATAGAAATTTATTGCTCACAGTTCTGGAGGCTGAAAAGGCCAAGATCAAGATGTCAGCATGGTCACTCTCTGGTGAGGGTCCTCTTCCTGATTCACAGCTGGTTTTTCTCGCTGTGTTCTCAGATGGTAGAAATAGTCTAGTGGTCTCACCAGAGCCTCTTTTATGAGGCAGTAATCCCATTCATGAGGCTTAAGCACCTCCCAAAGGCCTAACTTACCAACATCACTACACAGGGCATTAGGACTTCAATACATGAATTATGGGGTGACATTCAGATCACTGGATTCTCTTCTGACCCTCACAAGAATCATCCTTAATAGTTCATTCATGACAATGTGTAATAGAGTAGTTAATAACAGCAACAACAACCAACCTCTATGAGCAGTTCTATATGCCAGCACAGTGCTAAGTATTGAAAGAAAAAGTGAAAGTGTCACTCACTCAGTCATGACCAACTCTTTGTGACCAGAGTGGGTAGTCATTCCCTTCTCGGGATGTTCCCAACCCAGTGATCAAACTCAGGTCTTCCACATTGCAGGCAGATCCTTTACCATCTGAGTCACCAGGGAAGCTCCCAAAAGGGGATGCTGTGGCTGCATGGGCTGGGAAATAAACCCAGCTCTCCTGTGCTAAGTATTGACATCCATCAAATCCTCCCGGTAACTCTATGGTACAGGAGGCAATGTGCATTATCTCTGAGCATCCCATTCTCCTTGAGGCACTGTTTGGTCCAAGGATAGAAGTGACAGAACCAAAGGGGAAGCCCAGAATCTTTGTTTGATGCTGAAAGACAGACTTCTTTCTTCTGGATAAGAAGTAGGGGACATGCAGTGCAAGATATTGCAGTAGTCATTCTATTACTACAAACAGAGTCAGTTAATACTTAAAGCCAATAGGATGGAAGACAAAGGAGAAAGAATGTGGGCCTGTGGTGACATCACTGAGCTGCTGGGACAAACTTTACCTGAAGCCCACTTTACTTCTTTCAGTTTAAACCAAAATATTCTCTCGATTATTTACTCCAACTTAAGGGTTTTTGTTGTTGTTCTTTGCAACTGAAATCACCTTAACTGATCCAAGTAGATATTACCAAGTAGCTGTATGATCTTAAAGCAAGTTATGGAACATCTCCTTCCTTCTGTTCCCTCATTTATAGAGTGAGAATAATAATAAAACTTAGCTCTGGATTTGTTGTGGGGAAAAGAGAGACACTGTAGATAAAGACACAGCAGAGTACCGGATGCTTAGCAAGATATATGTGTCTTAATATTGCTTCAAGAAGCTCACAATAAAAGGAAGAATAGAGGACTGTAATTGTTTTAGGTCAGATGTGAGCATATTTGCTCCCATGGCAACTTTTAGATGCCTTTGTTACCACACACATGTACTTTGATATTTGTTTATTCATCAACCTCTCAAACTCTACTATGTGAGCTTCTAGAATCTAGAAGGCAAGATGACAGTTTATTATTTTTTAAACCTGTCCCAATGTCTAGCTTCGTGCTGGTCATATGGCAGGTGTTTCATGGAAGCATAATGAACTAAAGAACTAGGTTATGAGAAGGAGCCTAAAGAAGGAGGGAGATAGGGAGCCAGGGTTAGAAAAGGCTTATACCTGATGGAATAGGTTTCAGGAGGCGCTGGGAGAGGTGGGGGCCAGAGCACAGGTGGAGGGATTAGCCTTGGCTAGGAAGAAGGTTGATAATGAGAGAGATCTGATTTCTGTCCCCAAATGACTGTCATTACATTTCTTTCAGGGCTATGCACACAGCAAGGCACTAAATATTTCCCAGCGGTTATTGCTGAGGTAAGGCCTGGGAAAAACATTTGGAACAAAAAGAAATAGTGAACTTTCCTTCAGGAGGGCTGGGCCAGTATCTGTGCTTATATTATAGATAAACTAAATATGAATTTTTAAAGAAAGAAGTATAATTTTTCACACCATATCAGTCTTCACTATACAATTCTGTGAGAATGAAACAGCTCTAACTGAGGAGAGAAATGAGTTCCTAAATGTCTCAAGTTATGTAACTGATAACTGTAGTAGATACCATGACACTATCTAGTTGTATTTTTGGAAGTATTTTATGTTTTCTTCATCAAAAGTTATGTTAGAGTTAACAAAGCATGTATGGTTACTTAAACATGAATTAGCTGTGGATTAAATAATTTGGAGTAGATCAAATTCAACAATACAGTTGTTGATGCATTAAGCAGCAGCAATAATGTATCGGGTTCAGAGGTTGCCATGGGGACATAGAAATAAATAAGGCCTGACCTTTATCTTCATAGAAATTACATTTTATTACCCTAAACTCAACTAATTAGAACTTGCTTGCAATCAGCTTTAAGGAGACAGAAGGCAAATAAGATGTCATCTTGAGGATTCTGCATTTTCACAGCATTAGGGCATCTCCTGGGGTTAGTCCACATTGAACCCAGTTTTCCACACAGCAGCTGACATTTTTCATTTCTATGATGGCCTGGGGCACCCCTATAATCCTCTCAGGATGCACGGGTGGGCACAACTCCCCATCCCGCTTTGGAAATTTGAAATGTGCATATAAATAACCACGAAACAGTGGAAACACCTGTGTGTTTCCTCTAGGAGCCATGTGTGTGGAGTGGCCCAGGAGTTATCTCAGCACCCTTGTTTCTATGCACTGGAGGATCTGTTTCTGATTTGGACTGTGGACAGAAAGTAACTGTATTGCCAGAGGGAATTTACATGTTCTTTTCCAATTCTTTCCATGACTGCTCGCTTCCTCCTCTCTGCCCCTCAATTCCCATTAGAGAGACAGAAAGCTTCAGCATGATGCATGGCCAGCGTTTTGCAGAGCAGGATGAAGCGAAAGGAAGCAGACTTACTAGACTGTGTATTAGTGGATAAAGACTAAATAGAAATCAAAGATGTACCTTAGCACAAACTTTTAGGCAAATGCATCAGCAAAGATCAAGACTCAGTGGAAGGATCCTGGAAGAAACAGCAGACTTCACAGCACCAGTGATACAGAATTCCTGAAGGAAAACAAAGACTGTCCCAGATAAGGGGTTGGTGGTCACCACCAATTTCCTAATAATTATAGAGAACATTTTTCCAATACTATGTGACTAAATTAGTGCCCTACATATTCAACCCATACTTACTTACTCTAACTTGAACCAATACAATCCTTTGAGATCGCTATTGTTATTATCTTAGTTGTATTGATAAAGACAGTGTTTGTGCACAGTAGCTAAGTCGTGTCCAACTCCTTGTGACCCCTGTCATACTATAGCCTGCCAGGCTCCTCTGTCCATGGGATTTTCCAATCAAGAATACTGGAGTGGATTGCCATTTCCTCCTAAAGGGAATATTCCCAAACCAGGGATAGAAGCCGCGTCTCTTGAGTCTCCTGCATTAAAGTAACTGTCCAAGATTCCACAGCCAGAACTCAAATGCATGTCTGTTTAACTCACTTTGCTCATGACCACTAAGCCTCACTACTTCCTTAGCAGGGAGGAACAGGAAGCTGATAGCAGAATCACCATCAGTTCTTTACGATCTGTTGTGTGTAACTATTTATAGTACACTATATACAGTTGGGCAGAGAAGGCAATGGCACCCCACTCCAGTACTCTTGCCTGGAAAATCCCATGGATGGAACAGCCTGGTGGGCTGCAGTCCATGGGGTCGCTAAGAGTCAGATACGACTGAGTGACTTCACTTTCACTTTTCACTTTCATGCACTGGAGAAGGAAATGGCAACCCACTCTAGTGTTCTTGCCTGGAGAATTCCAGGGACAGGGGAGCCTGGTGGGCTGCCGTCTATGGGGTCGCACAGTGTTGGACACGACTGAAGCGACTTAGCAGCAGCAGCAGCAGCAGCAGCAGCATATACAGTTGGGAGTCACGCAATATGGTTTGTATTCCATACAGTGCATCTACTTACTAATAACAAACCCTTTGTCTTTCATAAACTATAACTGCAAAACAGTATCTGCAATACTCTTGGAGATAAAAGACAAAAATTTCAACAAATAACTGGAAACTGTAAAAATCAGGACATTGCTTATTTGCAAGAGTATCAACTAGAAATGCTAGAACTGAAAAGTGCAATAAGAAAATTAAGGACCCCAAAGGTGTGATTTAGCATCAAAGAAAGGATGGAAGATAAGGGAGAAACATGCTTAAATATATGTTTAGTATGCATTTAATTGGAGTCCTAGAAAAAGAGAAGAGAGAGAAAAGGCAGGGGCTATCAGTTATTTCATTGTTGTTGAGATTTTTTTCTTTCACATTTTGTCTTCTGAAATCAGCATGTGTCTTACTGGAGCCGGACAGTGGTTATCAATTATCACTGCCTGCGCATGTGAGTATCAAGAGAAAACATCAGACTTTCAGAACAGGGGTCAGTGGCTTGGAAGAAAATTTCGAAGACAATAGTGGAGCACACTTACCACCTACTAGGAAACAAAATATTTATGGAGGAGGGGTGAAGGAGATGGATCAGACACGTTTAACATTTCCAAGGACAAGTCCGTAGTATGTTGTTTCTACATAATTTCAAAGCCAGTCACTGACAGCTTTTATTTCCTTTATGGAATCTTTGAGGAAATGCTATATACAGAATATTCATTGGAAGGACTGATGTGAAGCTGAAGCTCCAGTACTTTGGCTACCTGATGTGAAGAGCCAATTCATTGGAAAAGACCCTAATGCTGGGAAAGATTGAAGGCAGGGGGAAAAGGGGACAACAGAGGATAAAATGGTTGGACGGAATCACCGGTTCAATGGACATGAGTTTGAGCAAACTCTGGCAGATGGTGAAGGGCAGGGAAGCCTGGTGTGCTGCAGTCCACGGGGTTACAGAGAGTTGGACACAACTGAGCAACTAAACAACAGCAATGTACGAAGACAGCCAAAAAGTAATTCAAAAGACTTGGATTCTTCATGGCAAGAAGTTTTCAGAAGAGCTGTTGCTTTATCTTTTGCTTTCATTTTCCCTGTTGGGTAGTATGATGGTTAATTATGTGTTAACTTGGCTAAACAACTGCTCAGATATGGGTCAGATGTTATTCTGGATGTTTCTGTCAGTTGTTTTTGGACAAGATTTACATTTAAATTGGTGGACTAGGAGTAAAGGAGATTGCCCTCCACAGTGAGGGTGGGCAACCCATTGAAGGTTTGAATAGAACAAAAAGGCTCACCTCCCTTAAGCAAGAAGAAATTCTCCAACAGCCCGCTTTAGGATTCTAACTGTAACTCTCCAGAGTCTGCACCTTGCCAGGCTTCCCCAGCAGATTTTGGACTCAGGAAGCCTCCACTAACACATAAGCAAATTCCTGAAATAAATTTCTGTATATAAATATTCACAGCCTGTTGTTTCTGTTTCTCTGGAGAACCCTGACTAATACAGGTATGAACACTGATATATAACACAATTTTGTCTACAAAAAAGAACTTTTACAACAAGCATGAGATTAAAATTTTAAATGACAAGGGTATATGTCAAAGTTTAGTTGAGCATGGGTTTATTTTTCCTATTCTTGGTTACATAAGTTATAACTGATGGTGTCATGAACATGATAAAATATAATAAAGAGAACATTTAAAAATCATCCTTGAAAATTTTCCTCACTAATAAAATGCACAGATTCAAGCTGTCCAAGCATGCCCATGTACTACTGAAAAATAAAAAGGAAAAGGAAAAAACTACACTCACATATAGGAAATTTGCAGAAAGCTAAAGAGAAAATCTTAACAGCATTCAGAAAAAAAGATTATTTTTAAAAGGAGGTTAAAGGGAGGGGATGTATGTATACCTGTGGTTGATTCATGTTGAGGTTTGACAGAAAACAATAAAATTCTGTAAAGCAATTATCCTTCAATTAAAAAATAAATTAAAAAAAGAGCAGCAGTAGGACTGACATGGATATTTTAAATTTTTTATTTTTACTTTATTTTACTTTACAATATTGTATTGGTTTTGCCATACATTGACATGAATCCGTCTTGGGTGTACATGAATTCCCAATCCTGAACCTCCCCCCGCCACCTCCCACCCCATATCAACTCTCTGAATCATCCCGGTGCACCAGTCCCAAGTATCCTGTATCCTGTATCAAACATAGACTGGCGATTCATTTCTTACATGATAGCATACATGTTTCAGTGCCATTCTCCCAAATCCTCCCACCCTCTTCCTCTCCCTTTCCCTCAGAGTCCAAAAGTCCGTTATATTCATCTGTCTCTTTTGCTGTCTCGCATATAGGGTTATCATTACCATGTTTCTAAATTCCATATATATGTGTTAGTATACTGTATTGGTGTTTTTCTTTCTGGCTTACTTCACTCTGTATAATCAGCTCCAGTTTCATCCATCTCATTAGAACTGATTCAAATGTATTCTTTGTAATGACTGAGTAATAATACTCCATTGTGTATATGTACCACAGCTTTCTTATCCATTCATCTGCTGATGGACATCTAGGTTGTTTCCATGTCCTGGCTATTATAAACAGTGCTGCAATGAACATTGGGGTACACGTGTCTCTTTCAATTCTGGTTTCCTCGGTGTGTATGCCCAGCAGTGGGATTGTTGGTTCATATGGTGTTTCTATTTGCAATTTTTTAAGGAATCTCCACACTGTTTTCCATAGTGGCTGTACTAGTTTGCATTCCCATCAACAGTGTAAGAGGGTTCTCTTCTCTCCACAACCTCTCCCACATTTATTGCTTGCAGACTTTTGGATTGCAGCCATTCTAACTGGTGTGAAATGGTACCTCATTGTGGTCTTGATTTGCATTTCTCTGATAATGAGTGATGTTGAGCATCTTTTCATGTGTTTGTTAGCCATATACTGTATTGGTTTTGCCATACATTGACATGAATCCGTATTGGGTGTACATGAATTCCCAATCCTGAACCTCCCCCCGCCACCTCCCACCCCATATCAACTCTCTGAATCATCCCGGTGCACCAGTCCCAAGTATCCTGTATCCTGTATCAAACATAGACTGGCGATTCATTTCTTACATGATAGCATACATGTTTCAGTGCCATTCTCCCAAATCCTCCCACCCTCTTCCTCTCCCTTTCCCTCAGAGTCCAAAAGTCCGTTATATTCATCTGTCTCTTTTGCTGTCTCGCATATAGGGTTATCATTACCATGTTTCTAAATTCCATATATATGTGTTAGTATACTGTATTGGTGTTTTTCTTTCTGGCTTACTTCACTCTGTATAATCAGCTCCAGTTTCATCCATCTCATTAGAACTGATTCAAATGTATTCTTTGTAATGACTGAGTAATAATACTCCATTGTGTATATGTACCACAGCTTTCTTATCCATTCATCTGCTGATGGACATCTAGGTTGTTTCCATGTCCTGGCTATTATAAACAGTGCTGCAATGAACATTGGGGTACACGTGTCTCTTTCAATTCTGGTTTCCTCGGTGTGTATGCCCAGCAGTGGGATTGTTGGTTCATATGGTGTTTCTATTTGCAATTTTTTAAGGAATCTCCACACTGTTTTCCATAGTGGCTGTACTAGTTTGCATTCCCATCAACAGTGTAAGAGGGTTCTCTTCTCTCCACAACCTCTCCCACATTTATTGCTTGCAGACTTTTGGATTGCAGCCATTCTAACTGGTGTGAAATGGTACCTCATTGTGGTCTTGATTTGCATTTCTCTGATAATGAGTGATGTTGAGCATCTTTTCCTGTGTTTGTTAGCCATCCATATGACATGTATGTTTTATGAACTAAAGTTGAAACCAATGAAATGAAGTCATTAATGTACATAAAGTAAACACTTAGCAACCCAGAATTCTATAACAAGTTAATATTGATCAAGAATAAAGTGAAATGGGCAAAGTTGATCAAAAGGTAAAAACTTCCAGTTATAAGATAAAAAAGTCCTGGAGTGATGTTATGTATAGTATCTGGAGAAGGAAATGGCAATACACTCCAATATTCTTGCCTGAAGAATTCCATGGATGGAGGAGCCTGGCAGACTACAGGGGTCACAAAGAGTCAGAAATGACTGAGCTACTAGCACACACAATGTATAGTATGGTAACTATAGTTAACAATGTGTGTGTGTGTGTGTGTGTGTGTGTGTGTATGTGTTTGCTCAGCTGTGTCTGACTCTGCAACTCCATGGACTGTGTCCTCCCAGGCTTCCCTGTCCATGGAGTTTTCCCGGCCAAAATACTGGAGTCAGTTGTCATTTCCTACTCTAGGGAAATTTTCCCAACCCGGGAACCAAACCTGTTCTCTTCCATCTCCTGCACCGGCAGGAGGATTCTTTACCACTGTGTCACCCAGGAAGCCCATAGTCAACAATATTGTAATGCATATTTGAAAATTGCTAAGACGGTAGATCTTAAAAGTATTCATCACGAGAAAAAAAGTAACTGGTGATGGATGTTATGCAAATATATATATATATACACACACATATATT
Source organism: Aepyceros melampus (assembly GCA_006408695.1). Lineage (NCBI taxonomy): Eukaryota > Metazoa > Chordata > Mammalia > Artiodactyla > Bovidae > Aepyceros > Aepyceros melampus. Next base: position 403,189 of record SJXQ01006110.1, read on the forward strand.
TCACTATATAAATAAAACCATTATGCTGTATGTCTAAAGTGCTACAATGTTATATGTTAATTATATTTCAACTTAATTTAAAAAAGAATAAGAGTGAAATAAGACAGTCCCAAGTAAATAAAAACTCAGAGTTCACAAAAGGAACTGGACTAAAGGGGAGTTCTCAGGTCAAAAGAAGAGTCTGACAAAGGATGGAAATCAACCAAAATGTAAAATGATGTGAGTAAATTCAAGTAAACATTGTATACAATATAATTTTGTTTGCAAGTTAACATACAGGACGAATTCATATATAAAACAAAAGCATGTAAGTCAAGTGAGGTTAAAAAGAGGTTGTGGTATCTTTGTTTTGTCTAAGAAGAAGTGAAAAAAACAAAGTCATTAGACTTTAGTAAGTCAGTGATGCATGATGTAATTTTTGGTGTCATCACTAGTAGTAAAATAATCCATACTTTCAAACTAGGAGAGAAAAATGTGATAAATACAATCTAATAGAGGGCAACCATGAGGGAAAAAGGAAGTATAGAACAAGCAAGACAAAGAGAAGGCAATATTAGATTGATCCATATGAAATTCTTGGTTTGTAGGAAAAAGTATTCAATGTTGGTGATTTCATATAGCTCAACCTATATGACATATTTGTGAAAGTTGCTCAGTCATGTCTGACTCTTTGCAGCCAGAATACTAGAGTGAGTAGCTGTTCCCTTCTCCAGGGGACCTTCCCAACCCAGGGATTGAACCCAGGTCTCCCACACTGCAGAGGATTCTTTGCCAGCTGAGCCACAAGGGAAGCCTGAAAATATTGGAGTGGGTAGTCTATCCCTTCTTTAGGGGACCTTCCCAACCCAGGAATTAAACCATGGTCTCCTGCATTGCAGGCAGATTCTTTACCAACTGAGTTAGCAGGGAAGTCTAAAGTGGCGTAACTCTAATGCCATGACTCTGAACAGTACGCCAACCAAGAGCTTCCAGATGTTCAAGCTGGATTTAGAAAAGGCAAAGGAACCAGAGATCAAATTGCCCACATCCATTGGATCATAGAAAAAGCAAGAGAGTTCCAGAAAAACATCTACTTTTGCTTTATTGACTATGCTAAAGCCTTTGTGTGGATCACAACAAACTATGGAAAATTCTTCAAGAGATGGGAATACCAGACCACCTGACCTGCCTCCTGAGAAATCTGTTTGCAGGTTAAGAAGCAATAGTTAGGACTGGACGTGGAACAACAGACTGGTTCCAAATTGGGAGGAGTACGTCAAGGCTGTATATTGTCACTCTGCTTATTTAACTTATATGCAGAGTACATCATGCAAAATGCTGGGCTGGATGAAGCACAAGCTGGAATAAAGACTGTTTCTGGGAGAAATATCGATAACCTCAGATATGCAGATGACACAACTTTGCTTTTCTCTTGGGCAAAAAGCGAAGAAGAACTAAAGAGCCTCTTGATGAAGGTGAAAGAGGAGAGTGAAAAAGTTGGCTTAAAATTCAGCAATCAAAAAACTAAGATCATTGTATCCAGTTCCATCACTTCATGGCAAATAGATGGGGAAACAATGGAAACAGTGACAGACTATTTTCTTGGGCTCCAAAATCACTGCAGATGGTGACTGCAGCCATGAATGAAAAGATGCTTACTCCTTGGAAGGAAAGCTATGCCCAACCTAGACAGCATATTACAAAGCAGAGACATTACCTTGCCAAAAAGTCTGATTAGTCAAAGTGATGGTTTTTCTAGTAGTCATGTATGGATGTGGGAACTGGACTGTAAAGCAAGCTGAGTGCTGAAGAATTGATGCTTCTGAACTGTGGTGTTGGAGAAGACTCTTGAGAGTCCCTTGGACTGCAAGGAGATCCAGCCAGTCCATCCTAAAGGAAATCAGTCCTGAATATTCATTGGAAGAACTGATGCTGAAGCTGAAACTCCAATATTTGGCCACCTGATGTGAAGAAAAGACTGGAAAAGACTCTGATGCTGGGAAAGATTGAAGGCAAGAGGAGAAGGGGATGATAGAGGATGAGATGGTTGGATGGCCTCACTGATTTGATGGATATGAGTTTGAGCAAGCTCTAGGAGTTAGTGATAGACAGGGAAGCCTGGCATGCTGCAGTCCATGGGGTCGCAAAGTTGCTCACTCCATGAGTGAGCAACTGAACTGTAACTGTACTATATGACATATTTACACTCAAATATATAGGAAAAAGTGTTTCTTAGGTGGCTCAGTGGTAAAGAATCCACCTGTCAAGCAGGAGACATGGGTTCAATTCCTGGGAACATGGGTTTGAGTAAACTCTGGGAGTTAGTGACAGACAGGGAAGCCTGGTATGGTGCAGTCCACGGAGTTGCAAAGAGTTGGACACAACTGAACGACTGGACTGAACTGAACTGAAAAATTTATTGATCATTTATCTTATGTTTACTATTATTATTTTATTTGAAAATAACTGTTACCAAATGGTTAGCATTACAGTCCCCTTTAAATAACTAGAAAGTTTTAAATGACTAGAAAGCAACCAAGCACCATTTAAACAAATCTCACTACAGTACCTTCTTTATGGTGGCTTTCTTGTCTCCTTCAAAGAGGACTGAGAGCTTTTTGATTGTTTCATATTTTGATTTTACATTTATTCCCTGTGTGGCCTGATTCCTCTAAAGCCAAAGTTTTATTCACATGGCAGTGTTGATGTAAGACATTTATTCATGTATTAATTTCACTTTTAGCGATTACTTGCCAGGCGTCACATTCTGTTAAGGGCTAAGAACAAAACTGTAAATAAGCCATACAGCCTAGCTGGAACATTTTTGGGAAAGCTTTTGTCTTTTTGAAAAAGAGATATATCTGGGTAAAAACCTTCCACTTTCTTTTTCTTCTTGCCTTAAATATAGACAATGACAAGAAAGACCAAGAGGATTGCAGAGAAAATTTTACTGAGTATTGCTGAGCTACTGAACAAACACCAGCGATTAGTTATCTCGATTTCTAATATGTGAAAAAGTCAGCTCTCACTTCTTAAACTATTATAGTTGGGTAGTCTTTTCGTTGGAACTGAAGGTGTTTTTGACTCACACAACATATGCTATCAATCAGGAAATGGATTGATGTTTCCCAGTCATGTTAGTAAGCACTTGTAATAACAGTTAATGATACTGCATAAGATTTTACATTAAGTATAATTGAGTCCATGGGGTCGCTACGAGTAGGACACGACTGAGTGACTTCTTTCACTTTTCACTTTCATGCATTGGAAAAGGAAATGGCAACCCACTCCAGTGTTCTTGCCTGGAGAATCCCAGGGATGGGGGAGCCTGGTGAGCTGCCGTCTATGGGGTCGCACAGAGTCGGACACGACTGAAGTGACTCAGCAGCAGCAACAGCAGCAGCATAAGTGGTAAAAAGGGAACAAAAAGTGCAGCTTTATTGATGCAAAAACAGAACTGAAACCAATGGTCCAAAGTTTC
>SJXQ01006111.1:0-16061 GCA_006408695.1 Aepyceros melampus
GGAAAGACCATCTTTCTGAGCTCGTCTGTGCTCAAACATGGCCCACAAAGCTGTCTGTCTCAGCGTCAGATGGGCTGGCGGCACCACCTGCGTTTTGCTGCTTGTCCCGTTCACCCCCTGCCTTTCCCCCAGCCCCCCGCGCTTGGCCGACAGGAACGGGCACCTCGGCCTGGGCTGACGTGATGAAAACAGTCTGAGCAGCATCTCTGCCTGGTCCTGTGCAGGGTCATCGGCCTGCGGCCACTCTGAACGTGGACTCGGCACACGGGCATAGCTGTGCGGGTGTGGCACCAGGCAGGCTTCGGGGCCTCGCGGCACCCGGCTGCTCCCAGACCCACGGCCCCCTGCTCACCACGAGGCCGGCCTTTGGATTCTATCCCGTTTTGTGAATTGTTATAACTGCCAAGACGCTATCTAAAGAAAACATCTTAAGTATACTGATGAGATGAGAAAAACTCAAACACACGTCCTTGGACCGCTGTCTTACAACAAGCCCATCTTCACACTGTTTATTAAGTTAAAAAGGAAAATGCAGATCTGAGTAGGAATTTGCCAACCCTAAAACCCGAGCTTTTTCTGTTCCAGGTGGCCTTTCACCAGAACGTGGGGGGCTCCGAGGGACACAGGAGGGTGCACGGGCCACAGCGGACACCGCTTTGGCACCTCACCCACCTTGGGGCTCAGAGCTGAGGGGGGACACCCCACAACGCCCCGCCACAGAGTGCTGACACCACACCATGGACAGAACGCCCCGGCTGACCGAGCTCCATAATCAAGGGCAATCTCAAAACTGAAAATTCTTGAAGCAGACCTGAGGTCAGGTTTCTGACTATGGAACACTCAGATGTCCCTAGGAGAAGGCAGCTCTTCAGAGAAACCGAGTTTCCGGGGAGTGGAGTTTGGGATCACCCACCAGATTTCTTTGTTGATGGCGTCCAGCTGCTCCTGCAGTGCCACACTCAGAGGTTTGGCGTCGGCCTGCCCGCTGGGCGACGGCTGAGTGGCCGAGCTGAAGAGGGTGACCCTGCTGCCCTCGCCGTCAGACACGCCCTTGTCACCATCCAACACCTGGTCCACGTGGGCCAGCACGCTGGCTTGCTGCGTGTGCTCCCAGTCCTGCTCCTTCAGGCTCTGCACCTGGGCACGAGGACCACGTCTGGTCAGCGACATTCAGGGCAGCTCAAGCCTATCAGGAACTGAACCCAACTGTACATGGAAGCCCTGACTCTGGATACATGTGGATAAACCAAAAAATTGAATCAGAGGAAAGAAATAAGTCAAGACAGCAAAANTGTGGAATGATTAAAGACTAGGCAGCTTAAAAAATCGTAGATCTCTAGGCGTAGCAAATGTACCTGATTTTCTTCTAAGAAAAAGGAGAAAAACCAAAAAAACAAAATAAAGAAAACCCGTGTCCTGGGGGAAGGATGCGGCAGGGAGGAGGCATACCCGAGTCATGCTGCCCAGCCGCTCTCCCTCCTGAGCTGGGCTGTGCCGCCTCCTTCTGGGCTTGGGCAGGGGCGGGCAGGAGCCGGCACCTGAGGAGGCAGCATGCAGGTTGAGGGAGCTCATGGATTTAAAACGACGGAGGCTGCCTAGGCTCCCCCTGCCCTCCCTGTTCTCAGTCTCCTCGGCCCGCTGCTCCGTGTTTTCCTCTTCTGCCATCCACCTAAAATAGAAGAAAGCCCGTCACCTGCCTTTGTCAGCAGAGGGACGTGTTTGGACAACAAACTGGGTGGGCATTCTGTGTCACGATCAGCAAATTCCAGAAACAGTTGCTCAATTAACATCTCAGCCAAAAGGATCGACTTTTCCTCATGGGCAGGGGCGGGCAGGAGCTGGCACCTGAGGAGGCAGCATGGAGGTTGAGGGAGCTCATGGATTTAAAACGACAGAGGCTGCCTATGCTCCCCTTGCCCTCCCTGTTCTCAGTCTCCTCGGCCCACTGCTCCGTGTTTTCCTCTTCTGCCATCCACCTAAAATAGAAGAAAGCCTGTCACCTGCCTTTGTCAGCAGAGGGACGTGTCTGGACAACAAACTGAGTGGGCATTCTGTGTCATGATCAGCAAATTCCAGAAACAGTTGCTCAATTAACATCTCAGCCAAAAGGTTCGACTTTTCCTCTTTGGAATATTCTCAAACTCAGAATAACTGAGCATTGAGTCTTCCAAACTGGCCCCTGATCATTCACACTTGACTTCACTTCTTTCCTCTAACATTCTGAGGGGGCCCTGGTGGCAACTCTCTTCCTGTGAGGAGATACCTAAAGTTGACTACCTTTCCCTCCCCTGCTCTCAGGGCAGAGAGGCACGTCGGTGCCTCGAGTCTTTTCCACTGGGAATTGGGAGCTCTGTACAATCAAAACAGCAATTCACGGACAAGCTGGAGTTTGTAAACACAAGTCTCCAGACCAGGTGAAGGGCTGAGTTGATCTTTCTTTTTTTTCTGTAATTTAAGGTTGAATATGTACAAACGCATCACTTGATGAAGTTCTGCACCAGCTCTGTGTGAGTTTCTGGATTCGTGTCAATGTGCTGCATTAACCGAGAATTCACGGGTTGTGCTCTTNAGACCAGGTGAAGGGCTGAGTTGATCTTTTTTTTTTTTTTTTTTTTTTTGTAATATAAGGTTGAATATGTACAAACGCATCACTTGATGAAGTTCTGCACCAGCTCTGTGTGAGTTTCTGGGTTCATGCCAATGTGCTGCATTAACCAAGAATTCACGGGTTGTGCTCTTCTCCCCTAATGTGTCGTGGATGATTTTATATAGCAGTTTAAATACACGATTATGCAAATACAATGATTTTCAAATTAAAATACAAGATTCGTACAGGAAGGAAACTTTCTAGCTTCACTTATACATCTTGAAAGTTTTTCACTGTTGATAAGTTGATGGAAAGAATTTACCATTCACATCAAGTCAACTTGTTGCATAAGGAAAAATCACTTTTACCTGACAACTTGCTGTAAAAATAAAAATATTAATATAATCGTTCCATACTTCCTGTGGGGACGCGGAAAGACCATCTTTCTGAGCTCATCTGTGCTCAAACATGGCCCACAAAGCTGTCTGTCTCAGTGTCAAATGGGCTGGTGGCACCACCTGCGTTTTGCTGGTTGTCCCGTTCACCCCCTGCCTTTCCCCCGGCTCCCCGTGCTCAGCCGACAGGAACGGGCACCTCGGCCTGGGCTGACGTGATGAGAACAGTCTGAGCAGCATCTCTGCCTGGTCCTGTGCAGGGTCATCGGCCTGCAGCCACTCTGAACGTGGACTTGGCACACGGGCATAGCTGTGCGGGTGTGGCACCAGGCAGGCTTCGGGGCCTCACGCCACCCGGCTGCACCCAGACCCACGGCCCCCTGCTCACCACGAGGCCGGCCTTTGGATTCTATCCCGTTTTGTGAATTGTTATAACTGCCAAGATGCTATCTAAAGAAAACATCTTAAATATCCTGATGAGATGAGAAAACTCAAACACACATCCTTGGACCACTATCTTACAACAAGCCCATCTTCACACTGTTTATTAAGTTAAAAAGGAAATGCAGATCTGAGTGGGAATTTGCCAACCCTAAAACCCGAGCTTTTCTGTTCCAGGTGGCCTTTCACCAGAACGTGGGGGGGCTCTGAGGGACACAGGAGGGTGCACGGGCCACAGCGGACACCGCCTCGGCACCTCACCCACCTTGGGGCTCAGAGCTGAGGGGGGACACCCCACAACGCCCCGCCACAGAGTGCTGACACCACACCATGGACAAAACGCCCCGGCTGACCAAGCTCCATAATCAAGGGCAATCTCAAAACTGAAAATTCTTGAAGCAGACCTGAGGTCAGGTTTCTGACTATGGAACACTCAGACATCCCTAGGAGAAGGCAGCTCTTCAGAGAAACTGAGTTTCCGGGGAGCAGAGTTTGGGATCACCCACCAGATTTCTTTGTTGATGGCGTCCAGCTGCTCCTGCAGTGCCACACTCAGAGGCTTGGCGTTGGCCTGCCCGCTGGGCGATGGCTGAGTGGCCGAGCTGAAGAGGGTGACCCTGTTGCCCTCGCCGTCAGACACGCCCTCGTCACTCTCCAACACCTGGTCCACGTGGGCCAGCACGCTGGCTTGCTGCATGTGCTCCCAGTCCTGCTCCTTCAGGGTCTGCACCTGGGCACGAGAGGACCACGTCTGGTCAGCGACATTCAGGGCAGCTCAAAGTCTATCAGGAACTGAACCCAACTGTATGTGGAAGCCCTGACTGTGGATACATGTGGATAAACCAAAAAATTGAATCAGAGGAAAGAAATAAGACAGCAAAACTCCACCTGGAAAAACTCAACTCAAAACTGAAAACACAACATAAAAAGAAAACGAATGGTGATGCTATCCATCCCAAATACCACCAGGTGATTACAGTCAGAATTCGTCTTCTCCTGGACATCCTGCAGCTCTGAGCCACAAGGCTAGTTTACTAGTCATTCAAATAACCCAGCTGGGCGGGTCCTCAATCAGAAAGAGAAACAACATCTGATGCCCACCACTACAGCCGTCATTCTTTTTTAAAATGAAAGGATTCAAATGACAAACCCTTAACTGAAATTACACAATGACTGATAAACTTACCTCTTTATGTGTGCCACCTAATTCTTCTTCTAACAAACTACACCTTTCGAGTGCTACTGGTAACCGCGCTCTCAGCTCAAATAAAAGGCGCCGAGTCACAGTGTGTTGATGTGTCTATATACGTTAGTACACTTCTTAGTGTATACTCACCCTAACACATGGAGACTGTCACAGAATACCTTTAATGTCTCTCACTGATCTTAACGTCAAGAAAATCTGCTTGTTAATAGCTTTACATTCTAAGTTTGAGAGAACAAAATGTTATCCTAAATTAATTCTATTACTCAGTTTTTAACTGCAAGTTGATATACAGAATATAAGAAATCTCGAGACATTCATGCCAACTAATCCTTTTTAACTGGGGGCTTCCCAGGAGGTTCAGTGGGAAAGAATCCGCCTCCCAGTGCAAGAGGGCAGGATTGATCCCTGGGTCGGGAAGATTCCCTGGAGTAGAAGATGGCCACCCACTCCAGTATTCATGCCTGGGAAGCCCCATGAACAGAGGAGCATGGTGGGCTACAGTCCACAGGGTTGCAAACATTCGACATAACTGAGCATGTGTGCAGGCAACGCTTTTTAACCATATAAAACTCTTAACTTCTTACAGAAAAAAAATGTATAGACCAGAATTCCAGAAGCTCAAAAGTCAACTAGTTACATAAATACGTGCATCATCCACCTAACAAGGCAGCAAGTGTACAAATCCAGGATGGCCGGGGGCTGGTACCTTCTCATCCAGGGCCTTGTGGTGGTCAAAGAGCAGTTTCAGCGCCCTGAGCACCTCCACCTCGCTGGTCATGCCGGCTGGGGACTGCGCCTGCCGCTTGCCCGCTGTCATCCGCAGGGACGGCATGTACCGAGAAACCAGGAACTCCAGGTGCTCCAGCAGCACCTGCAGGGCGGGACCAAATGAGCACCTTCAACCCCAGGCTTGGATTCAGGGTCGATAACTCCTCTCAGCCTCACGCTAAGGCCAGAAACATGCTAAGGCATGTCGGAATCCCGCCAGTTCGGTTGAAAGTTGGAGTGGACTTCCCCAGGGGCCCAGTAGTTAACACTCCACACTTCTGCAGGAGTCATGGGTTTGAATCCCTGGTCGAGGAACTAAGATCCCACACAAAGTGTAGTGTGGACAAAAATCTAAGTTAGGAGAACTTCCTCTCAAATGTACTAAAATTACATGAGCCCTCATCATAAATTTGAAGGAAAGTATGAGAACCCCGAACTGATCCACCCTGGTCTGCTCAGTGGGAAGATGTGAAAAATGACTTGAAAGTCAGACAGAGTTTAAAGACAGCAACACGGAGGCTAGCGGCAATCCCCGCGGGGCAAATGTCAACACGTGAGAATCCCCCTACTGACCCTGGTGTTCCTTATTTCTGCCTTGAGCATTGATATTTCTTCTTCTTTTCTGTGAAGTTGCTCCCTACATATTCGTAGTTCTTGAGAAGGACTTGGAAACTCCTAAAACACAGGGAAATGAGAAACTAAATGCAAACATAAATTAAAAAGACAGTGAGACTGTGAAGACTGGCCCTGTCAAGTCTCCCCAGGCTCCACACAAAGGATCTCCTGGCCCCTCCAGAGAAGAGGGGGTCTACTGACCCCAAGACCACACAGACCACCATAACTCAGGCCGGCCTTCAGCCTCCACCTCGACCTGGCAGGCACACGGCAGGAGAGAACCTGGAGTCCAAGCCTGCCGTCTCAAGACCCAGGGACGCCTGAGAAGCTTTCCAAAACATAAACCTAACAACAAAGTGGATAAAGAGAGTCTTCAAGGACACATACATCAGTGACCTAGAGCCATTGGGGAGAGTGAAGAAAAAAGGGAAGCCACCAGGCTTTGGAGTGATGGCCTTCAGCCTCCACCTCAACCTGGCAGGCACATGGCAGGAGAGAACCCGGAGTCCAAGCCTGCCATCTCAAGACCCAGGGACGCCTGAGAAGCTTTCCAAAACATAAACCTAACAACAAAGTGGATAAAGAGAGTCTTCCATGACACACAGACCAGTGACCTAGAGCCATTGGGGAGAGTGAAGAAAAAAGGGAAGCCACCAAGCTTTGGAGTGTTCCTCTGGGAAAAAGGCAGATGGCACCCCAAGGCCATCTGTAAGCCTGACTCCACTGAAGCCACCCAGTCATTCAAGCAACTGGTCAAAATGTTAAATTGATGTTATATGTATTTTACCACAATTTGCGTGCACGCGGGGCCGTCCACGTGGTGAACTTGCTCAAGAGAAGAACCACACGTTCTTCTCTTTTTCTTTGCAGAAATGAAAAGATCCTGGGCTACGTATCCCCTACTACATACTGAGTGTTCAGCACCCAGAAGAGTGCCCAGCACTGGTAAGAGGCATGGAGTAGACATGTGTAGCTATGAGGGTGTATGTCATACATGTAAGCAGCAGGGACCCGAAATTAAAATACTGCACACACTGCTCTGTGCTTTGTAGGATGGGAGACATTAACAGGCTTAGCCTTTCTGCTTCAAGGACTGAATCTCTAGCTCGATCCTCATGCCCCAGAGACTCCTCTAGCCAGTATATCCTTTCTTTGGAAGGAGGGACACGTTAAGGGGCTTAGCCTTTCTGCTTCAAGGACTGACTTGATAGCTCCATCCAAGTGCCCCAGTGACGCCTCCAGCCAGTGTTTCCCTTCTTGTGGGGCCCCCGCCCATCCTCCACGCAGCACCTGCACAGCCTCTTACAAGGTAAACTGCTGGGGTCGATTCTGCCCACTAAGGCCAAAACGCCCTGGCCGGCAGGGCCCACCGCCATGCTGACGAAATGAAACACAACCCCGACGCTTCGCCGGGTGAGAGCCAATCCGAAGACAGCCAGTATATCCTTTCTTTGGAAGAAGGGAGATGTTAAGGGGCTTAGCCTTTCTGCTTCAAGGACTGACTTGATAGCTCTGTCCAAGTGCCCCAGTGACACCTCCAGCCAGTGTTTCCCTTCTTGTGGGGTCCCCACCCATCCTCCACGCAGCACCTGCACAGCCTCTTACAAGGTAAACTGCTGGGGTCGATTCTGCCCACTAAGGCCAAAACGCCCTGGCCGGCAGGGCCTATCACCATGCTGATGAAATGAAACACAACCCCGATGCTTCGCTGGGTGAGGGCCAATGCGAAGGGCCCAGCCACCGGCTGCTCTCACCTCAAGCCCCTCTCCTTCCAGGACTTGGGCCGAGGCCGAGTCCTTCCTTGTCTCGGCCTTTGCCTTGGGCTTGCAGCACTGGAATAACGCCCACAGGCGGGCCCTTCTGCGACCCATCCTCGCGGATGGGGGCAGCCCCCCACTTGGGGGCAACCGTTGTTTCAGGTAGGATACCTCGGCTCCTGAGCTAGCACCACCGATCTCACACTACGACCACCACTATTCACACTACAACCACCACTCTCACACACACCGTTCTCACACACCACTCGCACACACACCACTCTCACACGAGGACCACTGCTCTCACACTATGACCACTCGCACCGCTGTCTCAAGGAGAAATGGCACGAAGGCTCTGCCTCCAGCACGTCTCCCAGGAGCCCGGAACCGGAACCCGCTCAGTCACAAGGGGCTCCGTGGTAACAGGGGGGCTGGGCTCAGGCCCACCATCAAGGGTGCAGAGAGGGGGGAGGGGCTGCCAACCAGACCACAGGGGAGTGTGGGGTGCGGGAGAAGGAAGGCCATGCCCACAGCTCAGGCCCCCTGTCAAACAGGACCCTGCAAGGTACTAGGTCACAGCTGAACCGACCAGTATAAACTGCTTCAGAAACCATCAGCCTGGGAATCAGCACGTCTTCTAAGTTGGCTTCTGCCCCCTCTACCCCCCAAACAAGCCTCCAGTGAGGCTACTGAAGGGCACCCCTGAACTCAAGGGCGTCCTCAGAACCCACCGGGCTGAGGACTCACCACGCTAGCTGCCCCTCACTCTCACCCTGAGCTCGGTCCTCCCTGTCGGACTCCCTCACTCGAGCTCAGCAAGGGCTTGACCAACCTCTCTCCAGGCACCTAAAATGAACCCACAGTGGGTACAGGGGTTCATTCAACCTGCTGCGAACTTGCCCTCTAAACTTCAATCCTGGGCTGCCAGACGACTCTGCCCCGTGGGGGCTGCACGGTGGAGGTTCAAGGGTGTCCCTGCCTTGAGCTGCGACATCCAGCGCCTCCCAGATCCAGCCAGGTGCTGCCGCACCCTCTGCCCGAGTCTCCCACCCCTCTCCTGGCCCCACTCCCACCCTCGCGGCTCTCCACTCACCAGGGCACAGGCCGCACTGCTCCTGGCTCAGCCTGGACCTCTGCTCTCCCTTGAGGGCCTCGGTCCCCAGGGTGCTTGGGGTCCCATATCCACCCATCTCAGCAATTACAGGCTCTGGGAGAGACAGAGGGCAGTTTGGGGTCCTGCCCGCAGTTCACCCTGAACACGTTCTCTGTGTTTGGCTTTATCTATTGGAGTTCTCTGAGATGTGTTTTTAAAACCTCAACTGTTGCTTTCAAAAAGACCGTAAAGTCACTGTGCTCAACTTTAAGAATAAAATGTTAATTTTGAACCTTAAACTGAAACTGGAGGGAAGACTAAAAGCAGTCATTTTTTCAAACTGAAAAAATCAAGGGTGCAGAGAGGGGGGAGGGGCTGCCAACCAGACCACAGGGGAGTGTGGGGTGCGGGAGAAGGAAGGCCATGCCCACAGCTCAGGCCCCCTGTCAAACAGGACCCTGCAAGGTACTAGGTCACAGCTGAACCGACCAGTATAAACTGCTTCAGAAACCATCAGCCCTGGGAATCAGCACGTCTTCTAAGTTGGCTTCTGCCCCCTCTACCCCCCAAACAAGCCTCCAGTGAGGCTACTGAAGGGCACCCCTGAACTCAAGGGCGTCCTCAGAACCCACCGGGCTGAGGACTCACCACGCTAGCTGCCCCTCACTCTCACCCTGAGCTCGGTCCTCCCTGTCGGACTCCCTCACTCGAGCTCAGCAAGGGCTTGACCAACCTCTCTCCAGGCACCTAAAATGAACCCACAGTGGGTACAGGGGTTCATTCAACCTGCTGCGAACTTGCCCTCTAAACTTCAATCCTGGGCTGCCAGACGACTCTGCCCCGTGGGGGCTGCACGGTGGAGGTTCAAGGGTGTCCCTGCCTTGAGCTGCGACATCCAGCGCCTCCCAGATCCAGCCAGGTGCTGCCGCACCCTCTGCCCGAGTCTCCCACCCCTCTCCTGGCCCCACTCCCACCCTCGCGGCTCTCCACTCACCAGGGCACAGGCCGCACTGCTCCTGGCTCAGCCTGGACCTCTGCTCTCCCTTGAGGGCCTCGGTCCCCAGGGTGCTTGGGGTCCCATATCCACCCATCTCAGCAATTACAGGCTCTGGGAGAGACAGAGGGCAGTTTGGGGTCCTGCCCGCAGTTCACCCTGAACACGTTCTCTGTGTTTGGCTTTATCTATTGGAGTTCTCTGAGATGTGTTTTTAAAACCTCAACTGTTGCTTTCAAAAAGACCGTAAAGTCACTGTGCTCAACTTTAAGAATAAAATGTTAATTTTGAACCTTAAACTGAAACTGGAGGGAAGACTAAAAGCAGTCATTTTTTCAAACTGAAAAAGAAAACCCTCATGTGACCATGTCACAGATACAGGTCACGTAAGCCCTCCCTCCTCAGCCTTCTCCTCCAACCACCAGCAGCCCGTCATCGCAGGCCTGTCCTGGGCCGGCAGGGGCAAGGGAAGAGGGCAGACCGGCTCCTCTGTCTCCAGGCCGCGTGGGCCACTTGCTCCACCTCCTTCCCAAGTTCACATGGCACTGAAACAGCCCTGGCAAGCTGGGGGTTCTTGTCAAAAACACAACCTGGGTACCAAGCAAGGACCCCTGGTTCTTGTTTTCCTTGGTATCAAATAAACTGGATCAATACAATTACTGTGACTATTACATGTGGCTTCAGATGACAGAAGACCCCCAGGGTGTCCCCACTTCCAGTGACAGATGCAAGCAGCTTGTAGGTCAGCCTACCAAGAGCTAGAAAAGCTAGATACCATTTAAAAGAGGTCCTTAGGCAGCCACAACCCAAGATTGCAAACAAAAGGGAAGCCCAGTGAGGGAGCTGGAGACTGAGAGGGCCGCTCCTTCCCTCGGGGCATCTGAGCAAAGCCCACTCTGCCAAGAAAAGGCAGGGAAAAAGTCAAGCAGCGGGGGCTGGCTAACACAGCTCTGGACGGTTCCTTGGGCTGGGAGACAAACATTCGAGCACAGGCCTGATGAGTCAGTCTGGATGTCAGAAAACGTACCCAACACTCTGCCCAAACCAGCTGAGCACTGAATATCAGTCACCTCATGGTGCTCAGGAGACAGACGGTGGGCTTCAGGACCTGCCGAGAAGGGGGGCCCTGGGAAGCACCCCAGGCTTCCAGACTGAGACACTGGAAAACCCCTCCCTGGGGTCAGGGGAGAAGGTGGGTGAAGGCTGCTGAGACTGAGCTTACAACGACCCCCAGCCTCAAGTCCCTCAGGCCCTGAGTGAACAGACAGCTCTGTCCCCACTGGAGGTCTGCGTCAGAGGAAACTCTGGAGAAGACAGCATCACTCAGAACCTCTAGGGTTTTCCAAACATAATGTCCAACATGCAACCAAAAAAGCAAAAGAGGGTGTAACAACCAACAGACCAAGAGAAAAAGAACTGAACCAGATCCAGAGGTATCAGCTGTCTATCAGCATATCAGAGGTGTGCTACAGGTATCAGATGCAAATGTCACCTGTTCAAAAATACACTTGACAAAAGGAAACATTTCTGAGAATCAAAACCAACTCTAGAACTTTATAATAACGGTGACTGAATTTAGGAACTCAGTCTCTGGGCTTAATATCAGATTGGACATAGCTGAAGAGAGGATCAGTGAACTGAAGGATGGGTCAGTTAAAATATATATATAAGAGGGAGAAAAGCATAGAATATATTGAAGGAAATGAAATGAGACAACTCATCAACCACACACATGAACTAAAAAAAATATTAAGGCAGTGCTTTGGGAAAAAGAAAAGTAGTCTCTGATGGAAATATAAAAAACAAGTAAAGACCAACAATGAGGTGACTGTGAGGGTAAACATTAACTCTACAAAACAAATGATGTTAATTAAACTATAACAGTGACAAGGAGGAAACAGTCGTGTCAGGGAGGCAGGAAAAGTACTAAGTTAGACTTGACTGTAAAACACACGCTGTGTCTGCGAATGTGCACCCAACAACCTAGCAGAGGAGCGGAGAACTAGAGAAACACTTCATACTTCTCACAGAAGGCAAGAGCAAAGAGCACAGACGAGGTGGGACAAACAGAAAACACCCAGCAACATGGTGTCTACACACTGAATATCAACATTATAGACAGAGCAAATACTCTCATTCAAAGATAAAGTGTCAAACTGATTCCAGTGAAAACTAGACACTCTTCACAGAGGTACATGTGAAGATGGAAGGTCTTTTAGACAGGTGAAAGTAAAAGAAACCCAGGCCAACAAGGATGGAAAACTGACGTGGCAACATCACTGTCAAATAGCATCTAAAGAAAGAGGCATCACTAGCGATAAAAGGAGCATCTTACAGGTTCGGCCTAGCAAGAAGATGAGGATTCTAAACGTGAGTGTACCGGTGGCCCGTCAGACGGCACCACAGAGCCGCCATAGCCGCCGCCTCCCGTGACCCTGTGTCTCCGTTGCCGGCTCCGTGCCACTGCTGTGGCCAACGTGGAAGACGGTGAGGAGCCCTGAGGCCTGTCTTTTCACTCGGGGAGCGCAGGATCCAAGTCGGGCGGCGACAAAAGGTTCTCTCCCAAGAAGTGGAACGCGGTGGCCATGTGGAGCTGGGATGTGCAGGGCGATACGTGCGCCATCTGCAGGGTCCAGATGCTGTCTTCGATGCCAAGCTGAAAACAAACAAGAGGATTGTGTTGTGGTCTGGGGAGAATGTAATCATTCCTTCCACAACTGCTGCATGTCCTTGTGGGTGAAACAGAGCAATCGCTGCCCTCTCTGCAGCAGGACTGGGTGGTCCAGAGAATCGGGAAGTGAGAGCAACCGAAGGTGTTCCTCACTCAATCAGTTGTTCGGAGCCCTGGTGGATCTTGTTAACAAGTGCCCTACAGAGGCTAGAACTCTCCAGGGGACTAATTCTTTGAATAGGAGATGGATCTGTGGTCTTTTGGGACTCAAAGGCATGGTTTAGCCTTTTCCAGTTTTATTTTCACAAATTCTCAATAATTAAGATAATTTATTAAGGATGGTCTTTCCTACCTCTGTGGTAGGTGTCTCACACACTGCTTAGAAGTGCTATAAAGGAGAGGATTATAAATTGAACAACCTTCATAGTTGACTTACCGATATCCAAGGAGTTATTGAAGCGGTTCCGTTCAGAAGACAATTTTTTGCATGCTTATGGTTGATCAATATTTTAAAAAGAGAATGTTATAATAACAAATAAAGTACAGTTTAAAACCCCCCAAAATAAGTAAATTTGAGTGTACCTAATAACATAACCTCAAAATATCAATACATAAAAACTGACAGAAATAGAAAAGGAGTAACAGCCAAGTTCATAACCCCAGTGGGAGATGTTAAAGACACATCTCTCGTGGAACCAGGCCCCCTGGTACATAGTCACCTGCAGCCATGAAGGACCTGAAATGCGGCTGGCTCTACAATGAGATGCACTGAAGCCTGAAACACACACTGGATTTTAAAGACTTAGTGTGAAAAAAAGAACGTGAACTCTTTCATTAGCTTTTATCATGGTGATTACACACTGAAATGATAATATTTTGGATGTGTGAAAATAAAATATATTACAGGGATTTTCACCTACTTCTGCTTTTACTCAACGTGGTTACCGGAATCTGAATTACCTGAGTGACAAACCTGATGTAGCTGACACACATGGAACATTGCATTCCCACGGATACATATTCTTTTCAAGAGCCCAAGGAACATATAACAAAAAGAATATGTACTGGGCCATTAGGGAAGCTTGAATTATATCAAAGGACTGAAACAATGCAGGGTATACTTAGGGATTGTAATGGGCTGATGGTTTATGGGCCCTCAAACTTCACCCCGCACGTGGTCATGACCCGAGGAGGCAGGCACTCTGGGAGGAGTGGGATCAGGCCAGGAGGGAATGGGCTCCCGTGCTGTGAGGACAGGGAGAAGCAGCAGGCAGTCTAGGAACCAGGAAACAGGCCTCACCAGACGTGGCACCTGCTGGTGATCTTGGGACTCCCCAGCCTCCAGGCCTATAAGAGACAACTTTCTGTTGCTTATCAGCTAGTCTATGGGATTTGTAACCGAAGCCCAAATGAGATGAAGACGGGCTCTTCGAGAGTGAAGGACAGGGAAGCCTGGCGTGCTGCAGCTCATGGGTCACAAAGAGTCAGACACAACTTAACGAATGACCACCATCACCACCAGCACCAGTTTATCTGAGTGAACACTAAAAGGGAACTCATGGCTTAGGCTATTTAGTCTGTTTAGCAGAGGACAAAATGACTCATATATTTTAAAGTATTTATCCAAAAGTGTCCCTTGAGAGCATTTCACAGCCTGTACATAATAGTATGAATACTTCTAAAATAAATTAATGTCTATACTTCTAAAATATAATATTTCAAAATATTTTCCTATAAGAGACTTAGAATATTTTTTCAGTAATTCTCCCTCTTTCCCTCTATTATAGGCACTGATAATTTTGAGGAAACATCCGTCTGGTGCTAGGAAGTCACAGGCAGGATACTTACAACTTGAAAGATTAGTAGCAGGAAAAAAAAAAGATTAGTAGTATATACTATATGCTTATAGAGAATTATTTGCTACCATTATTATTGGAAGAGCAAAACATATGCATTTCCTTACGGTCCTTTCATAAACAATGCTGATTCCTTTTGGTATTGTCTGGTAAAGGGGAAACACTGTTATCAGAAAATGAAGCTAAAATCATAAGTTAGATATGACGCTATTATTCTATCTTAGTATGTTTCTGAATCAAGATTAGATAAACAATAGATGGGCTGCCTTCTGTGGCTGAAAATAGAAATAATGGGTTTTTTGTTTGTTTTCTACAGAAATTTTTTTTTTTTAATTCTACAAATGGCTCTAATGTGAACTTGACAGTCTTGGTAAAGCTGCTTCTATTATGGTAACATATTTCTAGTATTGAAACACACGCTCTAGTATCAAAATTCCTTGGGACATAGACAAGTGGATTAGATGGATGAAACAGAAAAAAACAAAGGGAGAAACTTTAGGAAAGGAAATATGTTCTTTTGAAAATCAATGTTTAAAAGACAAAATGATGATTCTAATACAGAATATAAGAACAATTCTGTTTTAAACCTCAGGAATTATGTACTTGCAACAACAGAATAATGGAAGTTTTCTTTGTGCATGGCATTCTAGTAAGAGGCTTAACTTTATTTTCTCATTTAATCTTCACAGCCACCTATGAGGTAGATATTACTGTATTTAACATATTATTCCCTATATTTACATGAGGAAACGGAGACTCAAAGTGTTACAGACGGGACTTTAAATCCCATGTTTTTAATAAATATGTTACATGTGAATGGCTTTCTAGAAATATCAACAAACTTTGAAATGTGTGACTCTTTCATAAAATGCTTTGAGCCTCTTAGAAGCTCCTAAACAAATGGAAGGAAATACTTTAAAAGGAAACAAAACAAACAAACAAACAAACAAAAACCTAATGTATTTAACATATTATTCCCTATATTTACATGAGGAAACGGAGACTCAAAGTGTTACAGACGGGACTTTAAATCCCATGTTTTTAATAAATATGTTACATGTGAATGGCTTTCTAGAAATATCAACAAACTTTGAAATGTGTGACTCTTTCATAAAATGCTTTGAGCCTCTTAGAAGCTCCTAAACAAATGGAAGGAAATACTTTAAAAGGAAACAAAACAAACAAACAAACAAACAAAAACCTAAGGACCTGAAAAATTACTGTTACTTAAATAATACATAAGATGAGACATATTCTAGGAATAAACTTTACTTAAACTGTAAAATATACATTATTCTGAAAACTCAAGCTGTATTTCACGACCAACTCTTTTCAGGCATTAAATTTTACTTTCTCTGGAATTATTTAACACACGTTTTTTAAAAAGTGGTCTTGCAAAAAACAGTTGGTGTAAAGCATTTTAAAATCCAACAGTGAATTCCTATTTTCAGCAAGGACATTCATTTTAGGTATTTTAAAATACTTTACACAAGCCCACTTTTCTTCAAATCAGGGACTTAAATATATGCAATTGACTTTAAACCCAACTGGCTATTTTGAAACAATGTGATCAACTACCGCAAACATTTTTCAAATGTTTGAAAGTTTCATTAATATGAGGAATGACTACAAAGAAACTGCACTGACATTCACGTGAACATATATTCAAATAGTACA
>SJXQ01006112.1:0-34973 GCA_006408695.1 Aepyceros melampus
TCCAGACCATTTCTGTCCTTTATCAAGCCCATCTTTGCATGAAATGTTCCCTTGGTATCTCTGATTTTCTTGAAGAGATTTTTAGTCTTTCCCCTTCAGTTCTTTTCCTCTATTTCTTTGCATTGATCGCTGAAGAAGGCTTTTTTTTAATTTTTTCTTGCTATTCTTTGGAACACTGCATTCAGATGCTTACATCTTTCCTTTTTTCTTTTGCTTTTCACCTCTCTTTCTTTCACAGCTATTTGTAAGGCCTCTCCAGACAGCCATTTTGCTTTTTTGCATTTCTTTTCCATGGGGATGGTCTTGATCCCTGTCTCCTGTACAATGTCATGAACCTCATTCCATAGTTCATCAGGCACTCTGTCTATCAGATCTAGACCCTTAAATCTATTTCTCACTTCCAATGTATAATCATAAGGGATTTGATTTAGGTCATACCTGAAAGGTCTAGTGGTGTTGCCCACTTTCTTCAATTTAAGTCTGAATTTGCCAATCAGGAGTTCATGATCTGAGCCACAGTCAGCCAGAGATCAAATTGCCAACATCCACTGGATCATCAAAAAGCAAGAGAATTCCAGAAAAACATCTATTTCTGCTTTATTGACTATGCCAAAGCCTTTGACTGTGTGAATCCCAATAAACTGCAGAAAAGTCTGAAAGAGATGGGTATACCAGACCACCTGGCCTGCCTCTTAAGAAACCTGTATGCAGGTCAGCAAGCAACAGTTAGAACTGGACATGGAACAACAGACTGGTTCCAAATAGAAAAAGGAGTATGTCAAGGCTGTATATTGTTACCCTGCTTCTTTAACTTATATAAAGAGTACATCATGAAACACTGGGCTGGAAGAAGCACAAACTGGAATTAAGATTGCTGGGAGAAATATCTATTATCTCAGATATGCAGATGACACCACACTTATGACAAAAAGTGAAGAAGAACTAAAGAGCCTCTTGATGAAAGTGAAACAGGAGAGTGAAAAATTTGCCTGAAAGCTCAACATTCAGAAAACTAAGATCAAGCATCTAGTCCCATCACTTCATGGGAAATAGATGGGGAAACAGTGGAAACAGTGGCAGATTTTATTTTGGGTGGCTCCAAAATCACTGCAGATGGTGACTGCATCCATGAAATTAAAAGATGCTTGCTCCTTGGAAAGAAAGTTATGACCAACGTAGATAGCATATTGAAAAGCAGAGACATTACTTTGCCAACAAAGGTCCATCTAGTCAAGGCTATGGTTTTCCCAATGGTCATGTATGGATGTGAGAGTTGGACTGTGAAGAAGGCTGAGTGCCAAAGAATAGATGCTTTTGAACTGTGGTGTTGGAGAAGACTCTTGAGAGTTCCTTGGACTGCAAGGAGATTCAACCAGTCCATTCTAAAGGAGATCAGTCCTGGGTGTTCATTGGAAGGACTGACACTAAAGCTGAAATTCCAATACTTCGGCCACCTCACGCGAAGTGTTGACTCATCGGAAAAGACTGATCCTGGGAGGGATTGGGGGTGGAGGAGAAGGGGACAACAGAGGATGAGATGGTTGGATGGCATCACCACTTCGATAGACATGAATTTGAGTGAACTCCGGGAGTTGGTGATGGACAAGGAGGCCTGGCGTGTTTGCGATTCATGGGGTCACAAAGAGTCAGACACTACTGAGTGACTGAACTGAACTGAACTGTGCATCCATGAAACTATCACTATAATTAAATCTCCAAAATTTTCCCTCTGTCCATTTTGTTGTATTGAGAACACAGCATGAGACTTATCCTCTTAAATTTTTAAGTGCACAGTACAATATTGTTGGCTTTTGGCATTATGCTGTGCTGCAGATATCTAGAACTAATTCTTATTTTATAAGTGAAACTTTATACCAATTGAAAAACAACTCCCTATTTTCCCTCTGTGCTTGCACTGGCAAATGCCATTCTACTTTCCTTTCTATGAGAAATTCATTTAGCATAATGTCTTCCAGGTCCATCCACACTGTCACATAGAACATAATTCTCTTGTTTTTAAAGGCTAAATAATATTCCATAGTATTGTATGTATATATACCGTTCTCTTTACTCACTCATCCATCAAAGGACATTTGGGTTATTTTCATAATTTGAGTAGTGTGAGCAGTGTTGCAATTAACATGAGAGTGCAAATATTCACGATTCTGACCTCAGTTCTTTCAGTAAATATTTAGAAGTTTGAAACTTCCATGTTGCTTTCCATGAAAGCTGTGCAATTTCACATTCCCACTAACATTAAAAAGAGTTACAGTTTTTCCACATCCTTACTAGCCCTTGTTATCTTTATTTCTTTTTTTTCCATAATAGCATATTGTAACTAAGTATGAGGTAACATCTCACTTTTGTTTTAATATGCATTTCCATAATAATTAGTAATTTGGGCATTTTTCATCTACCTGTTGATGATCCATATTTATTCTTTGAGGAGATGCCTATTCAAGTTCTCGGCTCAGGTAAAACCTGGTAACTTGTCTTTTCTTGCTTTTGGCATTGCATTTTAGGAACTCCTTATCTTACATATTTTGGAAATTGACCCTATATCAGATATATGACTTCCAAATCTTATCTCTCATTCTATAGGTTGTTTTTCTGTTTTGCTGATTATCTTCTCCACTGTGCAGAAACTTTTTGGTTTAATGTAGTCTATCTTGTCAATTTTTGGTTTTGTTACTAGTGCTTTGTGTCATATCTAAGAAATCATTGCCAAGACCAACATCAAAAAACACTTCTCTTTCAGTTTATTCTAGTTTTACAATTCAAGTCATGTATTTCTATCTTTAATCCATTTTGAGCTTATTTTGTTTTAATATGGGATATAATAAGCTTCATTCTTTTGCCTGTGCATAACTAGTCTTCCAAGCACTGTTTATTGAAGAGCATGTCTTTTCTCCATTGTGTATTCTTGATGTACCGTGGAAGATCAGTTGACCATATATCTGCTGGTTGAATTCTGAGTTAAAATTCATGATTATTCAGGAGATGAGTGCCACTCTTAACTTATGCATATAAATGCATTTTTCTGTAGCAAAATTTCAGAACTCAGTTCTGAGTAAGTCAACAAGTAGCTCTGAGTACAAAACTTAATTTTAGGGATGTTAAAATGATATTTAGTGTCATTAGTTCAGTTCAGTTCACTTTCAATTATATACACAAGTTACATAAAGACTGGCAGAATATTATCCAGTAATGATCAGACCTAATGCATAGAATACTATAATTTATTATGGGTAAAGTAATATACCAGTTAATTGATCATCAGAGAATTCACACTGGAGAAAGGCCTTTTGAGTGCAGTGAATGTGGGAAATCTTAATAGTAGATCAGGTCTATTTGGTTATCAGAGAGTTCACACTGGAGCAGGGGCCTTACAAGTGCAGCTAATGAGGAGAGCACTAGCATTGGAGTTAGGGGTCATAACCGCATGGGAGGACACAAGTGCAGTCATCAGGCAGCAAATGGACCATTTCTAAGGAGGGATTTGAGGCACAGAGAGGGTGCGTTTTCTAATTATTACCTCCCAGCAATGGACAGATGGGCTTCTCTTGTAGCTCAGTCAGTAAATAATCTGCCTGCAGTGCAGGAGACCCGGTTTTGATCCCTGAGTTGGAAAGATCCCCTGGAGAAGGAAATGGCAACCCACTCCAGTATCCTTGCCTGGAAAATCTCATGGACAGAGGAGACTGGTGAGCTGCATTCCATGGGGTCGCAAAGAGTCGGGCACGACTGAGCAACACTAACACTAAAACACCAGGCTATAAGCTTGCAATCCAGCAATAAATGTTTTCTTTACTTGTGAATTTTTATTCTAAAGAGTCTGAAAAGAGGTTCAATGTCACAATTTTTTCATTACCTCATTCTTGTTGACAACAGCAAATTGCTTCAACAGGTAGTTTTCCTGAACAATAATAAGATTTCTCAATTAAAGATGTTTTAACCTGTTTTTAAAAACCATTTGATAGTTTCAGATCTGTTAATAAGAAGTTCTTCTCCTCTTTTCTATAAATAATAAAAAATTATAGCTAATTTTTTTGAAGACACATAAGTACTGTGGCCTCTTTCCAAAGAAAAGTTTTTAATTTTTTTTTTAACTTCACAGCCTACATCAGCCCAATATGAATAAGACCCACACTGTGAAGCATCTTACAGGTCTGACCACAAGGCAATCAACTTGTTTTCCCTAAAGAACATACAAGTCTAGTATTATTGGTGTCATCTTTTTCTTTTTTTTTTTTTTTTTTTTAGGATGTGTGTGTGTGTATGTGTGTGTGAATGCAGGTGTGTAACAATGTTTCTCTCATGATCCATAGTTTTGTCTTAATTTTTCCATTGTTAGAAATTTGATACCCATTATTTCAGTTCTTTCTTGCCATACTTAGTAAAAAAGCAAAAATGTGTCTTTTTATCACTGTCATTTTCTTAATATTTAGTAGAGGTGAGAAAGTAAATCAAAAGGAAGCACTTTAAGTTTGACTAAAACCACATTAAATTATCTTTACAAAGGATAGTTATAGACTTATTTACAGTTTCAGTGAAATGTACATTTCAAAGATAGTCAAATAATTTATATTATTTTTTCTAAATTATATTTACCCTTTGCTTTTTTATGAACCTGTCCCTACCAGCACCAATAGGACCCTCTAAATGCAGAATTAATAAATAAACAAAAATGAATTATGAAAGAAAAAATAATGTTCACAGTATTCATTATGACTCAATTTTTCATTTACAGCAATTTAAGAACACTAAAAAATGTCACTACAGCTCTGTTCCCCCATCTTTAGACACTCAAATACACAGACTGCACATAAATCTGGAACAGTGGGCTCAAAGTAATGCTTAAGAACTTACCACATGGAATTTAATAAAAGACTGATATTCAGACTGTTCTCCATTGCATACACATACCTTGTATTAATGAAAAAGAATGTGCAATTCTCATTACATTCAATATGGCCAAAATTAAAGTGGTAACCCTGTAATGAAAAGACAACGCTGTCACAGTTTATATGTATACAAAAATATAATATTGCATTATATTACAGAGGTTAAATCTCATTCCACTTCTATGAAAGCATCAAAAAAATCAACCGGCTACAATCATTTCTATGAATCTTACCTTTTATACAGTATTCTATGAATGAAAGCAAAATAAGTCACTTTTGTGAGTATTGCAATAGTCTTGACATAATAAGAGCATGAAAAATTATACCTTTTAGAAGCTTAAAGAAGGGAATATAGAAAAGAAATAAATTAGGTGATCAAGAAACCCATAATTTTCTAAATAACAAAGTTTTACCAAAGATAGTAATCAAAAGAAATTAATTACACATATTCAAGGAGTGTTGAATATGTACTCATAAATATAGGCATTCTCAACACTCACTGAGTTAGATTTTTTGCATCTATCTTTATTCAATAAACTATATTTTTTTGTAGAGCCTAGACTTTTCACACATAATATTCTGACCCCTCACATAACCTGTAGCTTATGCTGTTAATGTATAATAGCTTCAGTTGTTAATGTATCAACTTGAACAAAGATGACAATTCTGTAGCCATACTATTTGGGAAAATATCAACTTTCACCTAAGTTATTCCATTTCTTGTGAGAGGCTCTTCCCTGGCCTGTCACTCATAAGAGCTTTTGCATTAACCTCAGTCTAAAGCCATTTCAGTCACACAGACTTCCTCTTACATGGACAGCCTTGCCAAGCAAATTGAGAAAAGAGTAATTGAATGAGAGTGAAATGTTCTAATCTATTGCACGTAGCTGAGACCCTTATAAAACTCCCAGTTTTTCCTATGAATGCACTCTGTCTAAAGATGAGAAAGCATTGTGGTGGCCTTTTGTTACTTCTCTAAGTTTGTACAAAAAGGTAAGGAAAATATGCCAGTCTTTGGGGTGACAGGATGTTACTGACAAATCTTGTCATTGAAAGAAAGTGTTATTTTTAGGAGATATATGAAAGTTTTCACACCCATACCACGTTGCTTTGGACCCAGCCCTAGGAAAGAAGCACACCTACAGAAAGGACAATCTTGTATTCTATCATTCATTTTTTGGTTCAGTGGGAAAAGAAACATAATTATAAATAAATGCATGTTAATAAATTAAAAAAAATTCTCAATACATTCTCAGCGATGTATATTTAAGAGTGGTGTACATTTAAAACAGGAATCAATGTAAGTGTAGTATAAAGTCTATTTCAATAACTATTTATCTATTTTTTAAATTTATTTTTTATTGAAGGATAATTGCTTTACAGAATTTTCTTGTTTTCTGTCAAATCTCAACATGAATCAGCCATAGATATACATATATCCCCTCCCTTTTGAACCTCCCTCCTATCTCCTGCCCCAGCCAACCCCTCTAGACTGATACAGAGCCCTTGTTAGAGTTTCCTGAGCCATACAGCAAATTACTGTTGGCTATCTATTTTACATATGGTAATGTAAGTTTCCATGTTACTCTTTCCATACATCTCATCATGTCGATGAGTCTATTTTCTATGTCTGTTTTTCCATTGTTGCCCTGTAAATAAATTCTTCAGTACCATTTGTCTAGATTTCATATATATGGAATATGTGTGTGTGTGTGTGTGTGTGTGTGTGTGTGTATGCATTAGAATATGATATTTATCTTTCTCTTTCTGCCTCAATTCACTCTGTATCATAGGTTCTAGGTCCATCCACTTCATCAGAACTGACTCATATGTGTTCCTTTCTATGACTGAGTAATATTCCATTATGTATATGTGCCACAACTTCTTTATCCATTCATCTGATGATGGACATCTAGGTTGCTTCCATGTTCTAGCTATTGTAAATTGTGCTACAATGTACAATGGGATACATATATCTTTTTCAATTTTAGTTTCCTCAGGGCATATGCCTAGGAGTGGGATTGCTGGGTCATTTGGTGGTTTTATTCCTAGCTTTTTTTGGAATCTCCATACTGTCTTCTATATTGGCTATATCAATTTACATTCCCACCAACAGTGCAAGAGCATTCCCTTCTCTCCACACCCTCTCCAGCATTTATTGTCTGTAGACATTTTGATGATGGCTATTCTGACTGGTGTGAGATGATATCTCATTGTACTTTCGACTTGCATTGCTCTAATATTGAGCGAGTTAAGCATCTTCTCATGTGTTTGTTAGGCATCTGTGTGTCTTCTTTGGAGACATATCTGTTTAGGTCTTTTCCCCATGTTTTGATTGGGTTGTTTCTTTTTCTGACATTGAGTAGTATGAGCTACTTGTATATTTTTGATATTAATCCTTTGTCAGTTGTTTCATTTGTTATTATTTTCTCCCATTCTGAGGATTGTCTTTTCACCTTGTTTATAGTTTCCTCTGCTGTGTAAAATCTTTTTTAAGTTTAATCAGGTCCCACTTGTTTACTTTCGTTTTTATTTTCACATTCTAGTAAGTGGGTCATAGAGAATCTTGCTTTGATTTATGTGGTCAAAATTTATGCCTACATTTTCCTCAAAGAGATTTATAGTTTTTGATCTTACGTGTAGGTCTTTAATCCATTTTGAGTTTATCTTTGTGTATGGTGTTAGGAAATGTTCTACTTTTATTCTCTTACATGTAGCTGTCCTGTTTTCCTGGCACCATTTATTGAACAGGCTATCGTTGACCCATTGTCTATTCTTGCCTCCTTTGTCAAAAATAAGATACCTATAGGTGCTTGGGTTTATTTATAGGCTTTCTGTCTTGTTCCATTGGTCTATATTTCTATTTTTATGCCAGTACCATACTGTCTTGATGACTGTACTTTTGTAGTATAATCTGAAGTCAGGAAGGTTGATTCCTCCAGGTCCATTCATCTTTCTCAAGACTCCTTTGGCTATTCAGGGTCTTCTGTATTTCCATTTGAATTGTGAAAATTTTTGTTCTAGTTCTGTGAAAAATGTCATTGGTGATTTGATAGGGATTGCATTGAGTCTGTGGATTGCATTGAGTCTGTAGATTGCATTTGGTAGTATAGTCATTTTCACAATATTGATTCCTCCTACCCAGGAGCATGGAATATCTCTCCATCTGTTCATGTCATCTTTGATTTCTGTCATTAGTGTCATAAATTTCTGTGTACAGTTCTTTTGTCTCCTTAGCTTTATTGTTAGATATGTTATTCTTTTTGTTATAATGTGAATGAGATTGATTCCTTAATTTCTCTTTCTGTATTTTCATTGTTAGTATATAAAAATGCAAGTGATTTCTGGGTATTGTTTTTTTATCCTGCAACTTTGCTAAATTCACTGATTAGTTCTAATAATTTTCTTATACTATCTTTAGGGTTTTCTGTGTAGAGTATCATGTCATCTGCAAATAGTGAGAGCTTTACTTCTTTTCCTATCTTGATTCTTTGTATTTATTTTCCTTCTCTGATCTCTGTAGCAAGGGCTTTCAGAACCATGTTGAATAATAATGATAAAAGTGGACATCCTTTTCTTTTTCCTGATCTTAGGGGGAAAGATTTCAGTTTTTCAACATTGATAATAATGTTTGCTGTAGGCTTATCATATACAGCCTTTGCTATGTTAAGGTAGGTTTCTTCTATTTCCATTTTGTGAAGAGTTTTAATCATAACTGAGTGCTGAATTTTGTCAAGGGCTTTTTCTGCATCTATTGAGATGATCATATGGCTTTTATCCTTCAATTTGTTAATATGGTGTATCACAGTGATTGATTTTCATATACTGAATAATCTTTTCATTCCTGGATAAATCCAACTTGATCATGGTGCATGAGCTTTTTTATGTGTTGTTGAATTCCATTTGCTAAAATTTTGTTGAGGATTTTTGCATCTTGGTTCATCAGTGATATTGGTCTGTAGGTTTCTTTTTTTGCATTGTCTTTGTCTGGTTTTGGTATCAGGGTGATGCTGGCCTTGTAGGATGAATTTGGACGTGTTCCTTCATTTGCAAGTTTTTTAAAAGAGTTTTAGAAGAATAGGCATTAGGTCTTCTCTAAATGTTTGATAGAATTCTGTGAAGCCGTCTGGTCCTGGGCTTTTGTTTTTGGGGAGAGTTTTTTGTCACAGCTTCAATTTCAGTGCTTGTAATTTGCTTGTTCATTATTTCTTCCTGGTTCAGTCTTGGAAATTGAACTTTCTAAGAATCTGTCCAAACCTTCCAAGTTATCCATTTTATTGTCATATAGTTGTTCTATGCTTGCCTGGAAAATCTCAAGGACGGAGGAGCCTGGTGGGCTACAGTTCACGGGGTCGCAAAGAGTCGGACACGACTAAGTGACTTCATTTATTTTCATTTTTTTAATAGTTGTTCATAATAGTCTGTTATACTCCTTTGTATTTCTGCATTGTCTGCTATAACCTCTCCTTTTTACATTTCTAATTTTGTTCATTTGATACTTCTTTTTTTCTTGATGAGACTGGCTAAAGTCTTGTCAATTTTGTTTATCTTCTCAAAGAAGCAACTTTTAGTTTTATTACTCTTCACTATTCTTTTTGTTCTTTTTCATTTATCTGCTCAGGTCTCTATGATTTATCTCCTTCTACTAATTTTGAGGCCTTTTTGTTCTTCTTTTCCCAGTTGTTTTAGGTGTAAAGTTAGGTTGTCTACTTGATGTTTTTTTTGTTTCTTGAGGTAGGATTGTATTGCCATAAACTTCCCTCTTAGAACTACTTTTGCTGCATCCAATAGGTTTTGAGTTGTCATGTTTTCATTTGTTTCTAGAACCTTTTTGACTTCCCTTTTGATTTCTTCAGTAACCTGTTGAGAAGAAGATGTATTCTGCATTTGGATGGAATCTCCTAAAGATCTCAATGAGTTCCATCTCATCTAATGTATCATTTAAGACTTGTGTTTCCATATTAATTTTCTGTTTTGATGATCAGTCCATTGGTGTGAGTGGGGGTATTAAAGTCTCCTGCTATTTTAGTGTTATTGTCAATTTCTCCTGCTATATCTTTAAGGGTTTGTCTTATGTATTGAGGTGCTCCTATGTTGGGTGCATAAATATTTACAATTGTAATGTCTTCCTCTTGGACTGATCCCTTGATCATTATGTAGTGTCCTTCCTTATCTCTAGTAATCTTCTTTATGTTAAGGTCTATTTTGTCTGATATGAGGATTGCTACTTCAGCTTTCTTTTGATTAGCATTTGCATAGAACATATGTTTCCATCCTCTCACTTTCAGTCTACATGTGTCTTTAGGTCTGAAGTGGTTTCTTGTATGCAGAACATATATGGGTCTTATTTTTGTATCCATTCAGCCAATCTGTGTCTTTTGGTTAGAGCATTTAATTAATTTACATTTAAAGTAATTATATATATATATATATATATATATATATATATATATTCCTATTGCCATTTTCTTAATTGTTTGGGGTTGATTTTGTAGATCTTTATTCTTCTCTTGTAAGTCCCTTTAGCATTTGTTATAAAGCTGGTTTGGGTGGTACTGAATTCTCTTAACTTTTGCTTGTCTGAAAAGCTTTTTATTTCTCCATCGATTTTGAATGAGATCCTTGCCAGGTACAGTGATCTTGGTTGTAGATTTTTCCCTTCCATTACCTTTAATATTTCCTGCCATTCCCTTCTGGCCTGCAGAGTTTCTGCTGAAAGATCAGCTGTTAAATGTATGGGGTTTCCCTTGTATGTTACTTGTTGCTTCTCCCTTGCTGCTTTTAATGTTCTTTCTTTGTGTTTAGTCTTTGTTCATTTCATTAGTGCGTGTCGTGGCGTGTTTCTCCTTGAGTTTATCCTGTATGGGACTCTTTGTGCCTCTTGGACTTGACTGACTATTCCCTTTTCCATGTTGAGGGAATTTTCAAGTATGATCTCTTCAACAGTTTTCTCATACCCTTTCTTTTTCTCTTCTTCTAGGACCCCTATAATTTGAATGTTGGTGTGTTTGATATTGTCCCAGAGGTCTCTGAGACTATCCTCAGTTCTTCTCATTCTTTTTTCTTTATTCTGCTCTTCAGAAGTTATTTCTACCATTTTATCTTCCAGCTCACTTATGCATTCTTCTGCTTCAGATATTCTGCTATTGATTCCTTCTATAGTATTTTTGATTTCAGCAATTGTGTTGTTTGTCTCTGCACGATTATTCTTTAATTCTTCTAGGTCTTTTTAAATTGATTCTTGTGTTTACTCCCTTTTGTTTTCAGGGTTTTTGATAATCTTTACCATCCTTATTCTGAATTCTTTTTCAGGTAGTTTGCCTGTTTCCTCTTCATTTAATTAATTGATTCTTGCATTTTCTCCATTTTGCTTTCAAAGTTTTTGATCATCTTTAGTATAATTATTCTTAATTCTTTTTCAGATAATTTTCCTATTTCCTCTTCATTTATTTGGACTTCTGTGTTTCTAGTTTGTTCCTTCATTTGTGCAATATTTCTCTGCCTTTTCTTTTTTTCTTAAAGTTATTGTGTTTGAGGTCTCCTTTTCCTAGGCTTCAAAGAAAGGTGAATTCTTTCTTTGAAGAAGGTTGAATTCTTTCTTGCTTTTGGTTTCTGCCCTCCTCAGGGTGGCCCAGTTCTTTGTGTGAGCTTCGTATACGGTGAGATTTGTGCTGAGTTTTTGTGTGTTTGTTTTTCCTCTGATGGGCAACTCCTGTCTGCTGATGATTGGGCTTGTATTTTTGTTTTGTTTGTACTTTAGATGAGGCATCCTGCATAGGGTGCTACTGATGGTTGGGTGATGCTGGGTCTTGTATTCAAGTGGTTTCCTTTATGTGAATTCTCACTATTTGATACTCCTTAGGGTTAGTTCTCTGGTAGTCTAGGGTCTTGAGTCAGTCTCCCGCTCCAAAGGCTCAGGGTTTGATCTCTGGTCAGGAATGAAGATTCCACAAGTGGTTTTGTTATGGCATTAAGGGAGAGTAAAACAAATATCCTAAAATGAGAAACTGAAGATGAACCCCAGACAAATGGCAGTTATAAAACCAGGCAAATAATAATTAAAATAATGGAATATACACACAAGCATATATACCCATGAGCAAAGTGAAAACAGTCCAACAAAAATAAGTACCATAGGTTGATCTGGCAAACAAAGGAAATCAAAAATTATATTTACCAGTTAAGAAGAAAACTAACTTAAGCACAAAGTGGAAAACAAAACTAAAGCAAGGTGTCAAGTGGGGAATAAAGCAATGAAAACAAAACTAGCAAATATTTTGAGAGGAAAGAAAAGAAAGGAAAGAAAGAAAGAATAGATATACAAAGTTAAATAGAGGTAGATGAAGATTTATATACATTAAAGATAAATGCAAGGGGAAAAGAATAGTAGGAAGGGCAAATGAAGGAATAAATGTAGAAAAAATATAATCATCTTACAGAAATTAAAAATTAAAATTATAAAAAAAGAGAAAAGAGAAAAAAAGGTAAGAAGAAAGAAAAAAAGGGGGGTAGGGGAGGGAAGACTCCACAGAATTGCAAAAGTCCAATATAGAGGCAGAGGTTTGTAACAACAATAAAAACTTGACTGAAGAAAAAGAAAAAAAAAAGAAGCTCAAAAGCTTAATTGGATGTCTTAGTGCCAATAAAATAGACAACTACAACTGAGTGGGGAAAAAAAGAAGAAGAAGAAGAAACAAAAAATCCAAAGGATCTACAGAACAAGTTAGAATGTAAGAATAATAAATGTTTTTCTTGAGTCTCTGCTGTCAGAGTCCTTTCCTGCGCTGGAAATCACAGTTGGCCTCACCTCCCCAGGATGCCCTCCAACACTGTGCTGGTCTCTGGACCTGCTGTGGGGGCAGCTCAGATTCTAATCTGGTCCTACTCCTGTGTGTTCTTGCCTCCAGTGTCCACAGCTATCAGAGCTAGTGCGTTTTCTTTGGTGGGAGCTCTCAATGGCCTTTTATATATTCCATAGAAACAGAGTCTGCTTAGTTGATCATGTGGATATAATCTGCAGCTTGTACAGCTGGTGGGAAGGTTTTGGGTCTTCTTTAGCCACATTGCCCCTGGGTTTCAACTGTGATTTTATTTTCACCTCTACATGTGGGTCCTTTGCTGGGGTTTAGCTCCTTAGGCTGCCCTGGAGGTCTTGGGTTTGCCCCCGTGAGGGCCAGGTGTGGAAGTGGTGCAGCTGCATGGGGGCAGCTCAGATTCTAATCTGGTCCTACTCCTGTGTGTTCTTGCCTCCAGTGTCCACAGCTATCAGAGCTAGTGCGTTTTCTTTGGTGGGAGCTCTCAATGGCCTTTTATATATTCCATAGAAACAGAGTCTGCTTAGTTGATCATGTGGATATAATCTGCAGCTTGTACAGCTGGTGGGAAGGTTTTGGGTCTTCTTTAGCCACATTGCCCCTGGGTTTCAACTGTGATTTTATTTTCACCTCTACATGTGGGTCCTTTGCTGGGGTTTAGCTCCTTAGGCTGCCCTGGAGGTCTTGGGTTTGCCCCCGTGAGGGCCAGGTGTGGAAGTGGTGCAGCTGCTTGGGTCACAGGGGTTCTGGCAGCATCAGGTACTCAGGGGGTTTGGCAGCTAGGGCAGCAGGAAATATAGTGCTCTAGGAGGGTATGGCAACCAGTATTGGCCAATACACTCCAGTATTTTTGCCTGGAGAACCCCCTCTCTGACAGAGAAGCCTGGCAGGCCACAGTCTATAGGGTCGCAAAGGGTCCCACAGGACCGAAGTGACCCTGCACGCATAAACACAAGATTAAAAAAAATTTTTTTTTGTCTCTGGCAGCTCTACCCCAGTGAGAGCTGAGCGTGAGGGTGGTGCAGCTGCTTGGCTTGCGTGGACCTTGGCGGTGCCAAGTGTGCAGGGACATGGAATGCCTCCATGGCAGGAATTATGGCCCTATCAGAGCCTCTTTAGCTGGTGATCAGAAGGCCTCTTTGGCCAGTCTTTCTCCATAGCTCTGCTCCATAGATCAGCCACTTACAGGGATCCTTTGCTTGGGGTCCTTCTCTGTTGTTCAGTGCATCAGGCACATAGAGGGGCTCCCTTGGCTGGGGTCCTACTCTGTAGATCGGTGCATCAGTCACTGAAAGGAGCACCCTGGGTGGAGTCCTACTCTGTAGTTCAATGCATCAGGCATTTGATGGGCCAGCCTCTCTATGGTTTAGCTGCCAATGCTGGTGTGTGGGGAGAGAGTGGCTATGGCAACGGCTCCACCCCCTACTCATGACTCAGCAGTATTGCCTTGCTTCTGTGGCTGTCTGGCTTTCTGCCACAGGCATTTCCCACCACAATCTCCTCCCTCACCTCCCCTACGCAGTCAACAGCAGCCCTCGCCCTGGGATTGCTCCACAATCCCTAAATTCCAGCTCCTAGCCACTGCCCCTTCCAGGAGACCCATGTTCCTGCCTGGCATATGTATGGCTGCGGCAAGGACTGTCTGATTTTCATTCCATTTAGGCTGCCACAGATCAGCTGTTTCACTCTCAGCCTTAAATGTTTCTCCTCTGACTCAGACAATTGCTCCTCCATGGGGATCAGACCACTGCTTCAGTTTCCCCACCTGCTGAGGATGGGTCCAGTCCTACTAATACTCCCATTCTTCCCCCTAGTTCCTTTGTCCTACCGAGTTTTGCGTGGTTCTATATATTCTTTTCCAGTGATCAGGTCCTCCTGTCCATGCTCAGCTGGTGTTCTGTATGCATTTTCTGTGTCTGAAGTGTATTCCTGATGTATCTGTGGAGAGAGATGTACTCCATGTCTACCTACTCCTCTGCCATCTTGTTCTCCCTGCTTCTTATTTTTGATAACTCATCTTCCCTGGTGGCTCAGACAGTAAACAATCCACTGTGATGCTGGAGACCTGGGTTCGATCCCTAGGTTGGGAAGATTCCCTGGAGGAGGACATGGCAATCCACTCCAGTATTTTTGCCTGGGAATCCCCATGGACAGAGGAACCTGGTGGGCTACAGTCCATGGGGTTGCAAAGAGATAGACACGACTGAGCAACTAAGCACACATCTGTATTGTGGATGTGGTTGTATAGCCCAGGTTCTGGAGCTAAATGGCCTGGTGCCAGCCCTGGCTTGACTATTTACCACCCATGTGATCTTGGGCAGGTTACTTAAGCTCTCTGTGCCTTGTGTCATCATTTGCAAATTAGGTATGCAGCAGACACTGTTCCTGAAGGCCTGCTAGGAGGAAATGGGTATAAAGCCTTGAGAATGCTGCTTGCATGGACTGAAGGCTTATGATGGCAGTTATCGTTATGGGTTGCTATTCATTCAGTACTTACCCCACGCCAGGGCTCCTTTACCCTCATTATCTCCTGGACCACCCCACAACCTTGTGAAGCAAGGGCTATCTTCACTGCACCTTGGACTTAGGGCTGGTCTCTGGCACAAAGCCCCAGGTTCCTAGGATAGCAAATGTCAGAGATGAGATTTAAGGCCGAACAGGCAGAGCCTATTCTATCTCTTGAAGCTTCCTGTTTATATCTCCTTCCCAAGGCTATAGTCTACACACAGTAAGTGCTCAGAAAAAGCTTGGGTCTTTCCTCCCCCATACCTTTGGTTTGTGTTTGAGAGCATCATTTCTGAGCAGACTCTGAATATCTAGATATGTCCTGGTTTGACCCTCAGTTCAGCTCAGGGCCTTATGCTTAGAATCTGCAATTCCTGCCTGGCACATCTCTAAGGGAATCTGCCTCCCAATTATCTTTTTCTTTTCTCCCTCATGTTTATATCAGCAGAAATGAAGGAGAGAAAAACCAGTCTTTAACTAGGATTTTATTACCCATTGACCTCAGCCATCTCCATCTATCTCTCCCGAGCTCTGCCCATTAGTTGTCAGGGCAACGTGGTGTAACTCCTGGCCTGCTACAGTTGGCTGAGTTTAATTCTCCTTGCTGCCCCCGCTGGCTGGGCATGGCCACCCCAAGTACTGGCTTCGGAAGCATGTCAGGCACAGCCCTGGAAAAGTAAATCAGGAGAATGAGATGTGTTTGAGTGAAGAGCTGGATAGCTGACTAGCTCTTTATTCTCAGAGAGTAATTGCAGTTTTAAGTATGGTTCATGGGTCATTGCTGGAAATCATGAAGTTGAATTTGGTGCAGAATTGTACATGTGAGAACAGCTGACTTTGAAGATGCTCATTTGGGCCCAAGCTTTGTTCTATTGTGCTTTGTTCTATTGTATCTTAAATCCCTTTAGCTCCTCTGAGCCTGATGTCCTCACCCCAAAACCTCCCCTCTGTCTTCCTCTCCCTGTCTCTGCTTCCTT
Organism: Aepyceros melampus; assembly: GCA_006408695.1. Lineage (NCBI taxonomy): Eukaryota > Metazoa > Chordata > Mammalia > Artiodactyla > Bovidae > Aepyceros > Aepyceros melampus. The sequence goes on from SJXQ01006112.1 coordinate 16,201, forward strand.
GGAAGAAGGAGCATCAATTTCCATATTCCCTCTCCTCCCTTGGCACATGTTTTGTTTCCATGCCCAGATGAATTCTCATCAGTTCAGTTCAGTCGTTCAGTAGTGTCCGACTCTTTGTGACCCCATGAATTGCAGCACGCCAGGCCTCCCTGTCCATCACCAACTCCCACAGTTCACTCAGACTCACGTCCATCGAGTCAGTGATGCCATCCAGCCATCTCATCCTCTGTTGTCCCCTTTTCCTCCTGCCCCCAATCCCTCCCAGCATCAGAGTCTTTTCCAATGAGTCAATTCTTTTCATGAAATGGCCAAAGAACTGGAGTTTCAGCTTTAGCATCATTCCTCCCAAAGAACACCCAGGACTGATCTCCTCTAGAAAGGACTGTTTAGATCTCCTGGCAGTCCAAGGGACTCTCAAGAGTCTTCTCCAACACCACAGTTCAAAAGCATGAATTCTTCATCATTCCCTTCCAAACTGCCTATCTTGCCTCTTCCTATTGCCCATCTCAATCTCTGAAGCACCTTGCTTCCTTCTTTTCCAAAGTTTGAGAATATTTCCTAATATTCCTTCTTCACTAGCAGTCCCTCTGCCTCAGATATGCACAGGCTTCGTCCACCTTTCCATTGGCTCTTTTGCCACTAGAGCTACTTCCTCATTCCACAAGTATTCCTGACACCTTCTGGAAGTCCAGCTCTAAGAGACAAGGATGAAGCAGACATACTTCCCATCATTGAGGGCTTCCCACTTGGGCACTGGGACAAAAATGTGACCAGTGGGTGTGATGCACAGGGTGTGCTTACTGGAATAGCATCAGACACTGACCCAGAAGAGCAGAGGTGAGGTGGGTGGAAGGACAGATCAACTGAGAAAACTCAACAAGGGCAAGTGGGCTTTGTCATTCGGGACATGGAGACTTTTGCACTGAGTGTGCAGTGTCAAGGGCAGGCAACTTCTTATAGCTGCCACCCTATATCCAGTTCTGCCATCAGAACCTGGAGAGGTAACCCAGTTTACTCTGATTCTGTCCATATTTTCTCAAATCTGTGTTCAGTAACTTCATGTTGGTTCTTGAAATCAGCCACAGTGTGAGTATTTACATCATAAAAATCAGCAAACACTACAAAAACTGAGTTTGTTTCCTTTCTTTCTTTCTTTCTTTTTTGAGTCAGTTTACTAGCATATCTCTAGGGCATCATAGGCTTCCCTGGTGGCTCAGCTGGTAAAGAATCTGCCTGCAGTGCAGGAGACCTGGGTTTGATCCCTGGAGAAGGGAACTGCAACCCACTCCAGTATTCAGGTCTGGAGAATTGCATGGACAGAGGAGTCTGGGGGGCTACAGTCCATGGGGTCGCAAAGAGTCAGACATGACTGAGTGACTTTCATTTTCAGGGCATCAAAGACAAAGCAGCATTTTTCTTTGAACTTGAAAGATAGGCAGCAGATTTCTAAGTAATGAAAGTGGGGAGAGGAAAGGGTGAAGGACATTTGGTTGTTGGGCTTTTTCAGTTGCAAGTGATATAAAAATTCAAACTAACTCAAGGGAAAAAGGATGGTATTAGCTCATGTCATAAGGAAGAGGGAGTGGTTGATGCATGCATGGCTGGAACAAGGGGTTCAACTAAGTTATTGAGAATTTCTATATTTCTTTTAAAAGTGCCTCTGTCTCCATCTCCATCCTCTTTCTCTCTCTCCCTTTTTTCATCTCCATCTCCTTCTCTGTCTAGCTCTACTTTAAGTCTCACAAGATAAGATGCCCTCTTCCAAATTTTCAATCCATCTGCCAATTGACTCTATATGTAGTCATGTACCCACCCCTGGACACCTACTCTGTCCATGAGGATGGATGTGTGCGAATAAAAAACAGATCTGTACTCTGAAGGGGAAAAGATTACTAAGGAGGGAAAGAACATTAATTTCTCCTAAGATTACAGGCAGTGGGAAGAGGGGGAGAAGTGAAAGGACCTGATTTGTTTAAGGACTGCTGAGATGCTTGGCGTGTTTGACATGCAGGATTCTTCCATGTCTTGTCAAACTTCCAGAAAGGATGACCCACACCTATGGCTTCAATCTTCTTTCCTCTTGTACCAGCCCTCTGTATTTTAGAGTTCACGCCACTTTATTGAGGCTGATCTCCTGAAAGGACACAGAAAACTCTGGTCCCAAAGCCGATGGTTTTCTCTACTTTGACTTTCTTGAACTGTGATATCTGATATTGACCCACACATTGACCAACTTTTTTTCTTTTAAAACTCTTATCTGTATCTTTGGCCTTCACAAAAACACCATCTGCCTGTCTCCTACCTCCTTGAAGCTTCTTCTTTGACTACAGCTGTGGTTGGATGTCTTTATCATAACTTGGCCCATTTCTCTTCTCTCTCTATTGTTTTCCTCTGGGCCGTGTCTTGTTCCCAGAGCTTACCACACTAATAACTTTCATATTTAAAATTCTGGACCTTATCTCTGAGTCTCTAGTTATATCCCTATATCAGTCTGTGATACTTCCTTTCAAAGAGTTCATAATTACTTAGACTCAACCTGACTCAAATGGAATTTATCTATTCCCAATCTCCTTATAATTTCCCTGCCTCTCTGGATAATGCCCTACTTACAGGTTTCCAGTCATGACAATCTGTGGTGGCTATTTCCTTTTTAGCATTCCTGCTCCATACCTCAGACCACACTGTTTTTCTTGGTGGGCATACTGGATAATTATACAAAGATTTTCTTTTTTTCTTTTTTTTTTACCCAATCCCAACCCCCCCTCCCCCCTCCCGCCCCACACCCTCTCTCTGGATTATCCCCGTGCATCAGTCCCAAGCATTCTGTATCCTGCATCAAACCTGGACTGGTGATTCGTTTCACTTATGATATCACACATGTTACATTGCTAATTCCAGTGTGTTTAGACAACATGCTTTGTGTAAGTCTAATCTTTTAAAATGTTTTGAGGCCTATCTATGGCCTATAAAATGATCTTAGTAATTTTTGTGTGTGTGTGCATTTGAAAAGTATGTCCTCTGTTCTTGCTTGAAGAGTTCTATAAAAGTCAATTAGGTCAAGTTCATTGATAATATTGTTCAAATTTGTATATCCTTACCAATTATTGAGACAGAGCTGTTAAAATCTTGGACTCTAATTGTAGATTTATCTATTTCTCTTTGCTTTTCTATCATTTTGTTTTGCTTTATATATTTTGAAGCTATGTTATCAGGTGCATAAATGTTTAGGCTTGTTAATTCTTGATGAAGTAAATCCTTGTTATTATGAAATGACTGTATTTACCTCTGGTTATATTATTTGCTCTAAAATATGCTTTATGGATATTGTTACTCCAACTTTCTATTAGTTTTAGTATGATATATCTTTTTCTTTAAAAATTTTTTTAAACCTATTTGTGTATTAAATTTAAAATGGTTTTCTTTGTACGTAGTTATAGGTCAGTCTTGATATTTTTATCTGATCTGACAATCTTTGCCTTTTGTTTGAGATTTTTCAGCCCATCCACATTTAATATGATTAGTGAAATAGTTTTTCTTTTTTGTCTGGGTTTCATTTTTGATAGTTTCTATTTCTACATCTTCAGGTTAACTATTAATAATATCTTCTGCCACATCTAATCTGCCATTGATCCCATCCAGTATTATTAGTTTTTAAAATCTGAGACATTGATGTTTTTGATCTCTAAAAGTTTTATTTGAGTCTTTTAAACTATCTTCCACATTTAATCTTTTCTTTAGCTATTGAATACATGGAATACTGTTTTAACAACTGTTTTAATGACCCTCTAAGGTAATTCAATTCTGTTTTAGTTCTTGGCCATTTCAATGAACTGTTTTCTCTCATTATTATAAGTCATATTTTCTTGCTTCTTTGCATGCATGGTTATCTTTTATTGGATTTTAGACAATGTAAGTTTTACCTTGTTAAGGTGTTGATATTTTTATGCCTCTGTAACTATTCTTATCTTTATTTGAGATGCAGTTAAATTACTTGGAAACAGTATTGGTCATTCTCACTTTTAAGATTTGTCAGAAAAAAAAAATCAGAGCATCATTTTCTAGGGCTAATTTTCCTCCCCTACTGAGGTAAGATATTTCTGAGCACTCTACCAAATAGTTCATGAATGATGAGTTTTTCAGTCTGACTGGTGACAATAGGCACCATTTCTGACTCTGTGTGACCACCAAATACTGTCCACTGTAATCTTTGAAAGTCTCTTTTCCTGGCCTCAGATAGTTTCTTCATTGCTGATTAGTACTCTGGTGAACACTCACAGGGAACTTCTGCAAATTTCCAGTGTTTTATCTTTTTTTGCTGTTCTTTCCACTCTGATACTACAAACTCTCACTGCCCTTGTCTGCTGGACTTTCAACTCTGTGTTCTCAACTTACGTAGTCCAGCAGACTTTGCCTGTGTTCTCTTCAGTGTCTATCATTACCTTTTCTTGCTCAGTTTACCCTATAGGCCTTTAGGTGACCTATAGGCAATTTGAAGTATCATCTCCATAAGATGATCTCTCTCTACATAGTGAAGGTCTTAATGTCCCTCCTCAAGCCTTGGCTACTGCATTTCAAAAATAACACTGGTTAGAGCCACTCTTTGATTTTATATATTACAAAGAAGAGTGAAAAACTATAAATAAACAATGGTTATATGAGGCACATTTGGCAAGAAATACCATGCAGGAATTAGAAACCATCAGTTTCTGCACTTTTGTCATATTATCTCCTCAGCATACTGGCTCTCTATTTAGACTTTAACCCTGTTTGCAAACCTGAGTTAAATTCCTCTTTCCCTGCCAGCCCCTAGCCTTAACCCACATTCAAAACCAGGAGTCTTCAAGAACTCTTCTCATGCATTTTTCTTTCTTTTTTTTGGCTCTTTTATTAGCCAGAAATGAAGCATATTGGTTCAATATCCTTTAAATAAACTCTCTACTCTGCCTAGCTGACCTCTCAGGGAAATGTTTCCATCCCATCCAGAGGGAGATGGAGCGAAACATTTTCCTTCAGACTTTTCTTAGGCTCAGCAACCCACCTACACACACACACACACACACACACACACACACACCAAAAAAGGGTCAAATTTGGCAGCTTTTCAGTCCTGCTCTTCTGTTACTAAAGCCCCCAGTCAGTGAAAGTAGAACTGAGTGCAGTTGAATCTGCCTGAGTTTGGGGTTAGCTCCCAGTGATGGGTTGATCCAGATACCCAGATGATGACAGTCTAATTTCTTCTTCCTCTTTTGGGAAAATCATGGCCAAAGGAGAAAGTGGCAGTTCTCAACAGCTCCACTTTCTATACTAGATGAGTTTCAGAAGGATGTCTCCATAGAAGGGATGCCAGTTCTTCCAGATCATGTATTTAAAAACATATAGAAGAGATAACACATCTTTAAAGAGAATTCATAGTAGGTTCCAGACAGTGGCTCCTTCCAGCTAGCTAACATTATGAAATAGACCTCTGGTTTAGCTTGAAACTTATCATTTATTTTCTTGCACAAAGATCGTCTTCTCAGCTCCCAAGTAATGTTGAATTTCTCTTTGGTGTTTAAAATCATTCCTTTAGTGTTCTTTTCATTCATTGGAAAATGGATTCTTTTCCCTCCAGAGTTTGAAGGTAAATGCCTGGGTGGGACAGTGATGCGAGGCTGTCAGTTGAGAGGCAATAAGAATTCCAGAGAGGAGCATGAGCTGGATTCAATCAGATATTGATTTTTCAGCCCAGTAAATTGTGGCTGCTTCATAGCAAGGGTAACAAGTACGCTGTGCTTTTCAGAAAGAGATGTGATCAGCTTTTAAACAATAAAGAGGAGCACTGCTGGGCAGAGTGATTCAATTTAAATCCGCATGAAAGCTGGTTGTGAGTTTAAAATAAACAAAGCAACATTAAAAGCCACCACCACACCCAGAACCCACGTCAACAGTAAAACAGATAGGAGGATTTAAGCCATCCAAGGTGATGTTTAAAGAAATTGAATTCCATTGAGGATAACAGGCTAGATTTAGCTGAAATATCTCAGTGGCTATGCATTTAGTCATCCCTTTTCTAGGCATGCAGGAAAAATTCAGTACCCAAAAGACCCTCTGATGGGCATCCAGGGGCCACTCTGGGCAGGAGTGTGGGTGCCTCCTTCTCTTAAGGACCAAACTGGCACAAGGTTTTCTGGCTGGGACTCCTTCCCTCCTGACCCTGTGCCATGCCTCCTATATCTTAGCTTCTCCTCATTAGTCCCCTCCTCTGCAGGGTTCTCGTGTTGTATGTCTCAGCGAAAACCTCACCCTTTCTGAGCAGAGGAACTGGGTCCACACCCTGAGATCTCTATGTGTGATTTTTGCTGCTAGTGATGCTGCTGGGAGAATGTGACTGTGTGCTCCCAGCCCCAGGCTTAGTGTTGCGTGTTTTGTGTATGGAGAATTCTCTCTCTCACTCTGTGTGCGCCTGCTCAGTCGTGTCCAACTCTTTGTCCCCATGGACTGTAGGCTTCCATGGGATTATCCAGGTCAGAATACTAGAGTGGGTTGCCATTTCCTGCTCCAGAGGATCTTCTCGACACAAGGGTTGAACCCAATCTCTTGCATCTCCTACATTGGCAGGTGGATTCTTTACCACTGCGCCACCTGGGTAGTCTGGTGGAGAGCTCTGAGCTTCCCATTATTTGAGGGTCTAAGACTGCCCTGGAATCACCCTAGTCAAATGTGCCTCTGACCACTGCTGGACTGCGCAGGCGTAGAGGCAGATGGCACCTGCTCGTCATCTCCTAAGACCAAGGCTGCTGCGAGGGCTGTGTGGCGGTGCTTCTCTTTTTCAAGCCCAGGAAGGGGCTCTTTGTGTGTGGACAAGGTTTTGAGAGTATGCTTTTTTTTTTCTTCTTAAAATCTGCTGCCCTTCATTTCTTCTCTTTATTCATACTAGCTCTATGTTTATTGCCTCAAGGAAGGTTTCAGTTCAGTTCAGTCACTCAGTCGTGTCCGACTCTTTGCAACCCCATGAATCGCAGCACGCCAGGCCTCCTTGTCCATCACCAACTCCTGGAGTTCACCCAAACTCATGTCCATGGAGTCAGTGATGCCATTCAGCCATCTCATCCTCGGTCGTCCCCTTCTCCTCCTGCTCCCAATCCCTCCCAGCATCAGGTCTTTTCCAATGAGTCAACTCTTCGCATGAGGTGGTTTAGAATAGAGTAAAATGCAGATGGCAGCAAAACAGCTCTACTAGGATGTTGTTCTAGAAGCTAATTCTTAAAAGGAGAGAATAGACTAAAAAGTCTCTTGAACAAACGCAAAGGGAAGAGCTTCTCATCCCCAATCTTAGTCTAGAATTTATTTCCTCAGGTTGGAGTATAGCGGGGAAAGAGGCTGAGGGAGCCAAAGGCTAGACTCAACTTATTGCCCTTGCCTTGGTGAGATGTCTTAACAAAAGCAGCCCCGCGGTACAGATGAGATCACTGGTCACATTTAAGGAAGAGGCTCATGCACCACGTGTTGATAGAAATAGGGAGCTGGATGTCATGAAGGGACACATGGACATGGCCAATAACTGTCTCGCTGCTGACCAATGTGTACAGAAGATCAAAGGCCAATGAGAATCTACCTCTTCAGTATCTTGGCAAGGGGAAAGAAAAGAAAGATAAATATGTCACAATTTATGTTTGAAATGGGGCTTTCCTGGTAGCTCAGCTGGGAAAGAATCTACTTGCAATGTGGGAGACTATGGTACCAGTCCTGGGATGGGAAGATCCCATGGAGAAGGGATAGAATACCTACTCCAGTACTGTTGGGTTTTCCCTAGTGGCTCAGATGGTAAAGAATCCACCTGCAATGTAGGAGGCCTGGATTCGATCCCTGGGTTAGGAAGATTCCTCTGGAGGAGGGCATGGCAGCCCATTCTAGTATTCTTGGCTGGAGAATCTCCAAGGAAAGAGGTCTACAGTCCATTGGGTCACAAAGAGTTGGACATGACTGAGTGACTAGGCACAGCAAATGTTTGAAATAGTCACAGGGCCTGAGGTGTAATTAGAGTTTGAGAGACCGAGTTCTGTCTCATTACTCTCCCTAGCACATAGGAAGACCATACTTCTAAGCCTCTTGCATTTAAGGCTGGACAAATGACTAGTTCTGACTAATAAGCTGCAAGTGGAGTGACATGCAACACTTCTGTGCAAAGGCAGCAGAAAACCCCTACATTATCTTCCAGGTTTTTACTTCTTCCATTGCATGTTGAGATGACAATGTCACATGACATAGCCTTCCATAGTCTGGGTCCCTGAGTGATCATGGAAAGCTCACTCTCCAACTGACCTGTGCTGGTCATGTAGCATAAAGAAGAAATAAGCCAGTGGTGGGTCAAGTCACTGAGATTTCAGGCTTAATTTGTTCCTTGCAGCAAAACCCAACCTGGAACAGTTAGAGATTATGTTGTATCACAGAAAATAAAGTACAATTTTCAATACCCCCAAATTTGTGGACTAGATTTATACTTGCCAGAAGGATATTTGCTATCTGTGCATCTCTTTGGTCATAGTTAGGTTTTCAACTCTAGGTATGGGACTGTAAGGAAGTCTTCAGTCATGAGTCCCTTCAACCTGGCATGAAAGTGAAAGTGAAGTCGCTCAGTTGTGTCCAACTCTTTGCGACCCCATGGACTGTAGCCTATCAGGCTCCTCCATCCATGGGATTTTCCAGGCAAGCGTGCTGGAGTGGATTGCCATTTCCTTCTCCAGGGGAACTTCCTGACCCAGGAATCGAACCTGGGTCTCCTGCATTGCAGGCAGACGCTTTACCGTCTGAGCCACCAGGGAAGCTCACAACCTGGCATGGAGCAAGATAAAGTGCATGAACGCATCAAGTTAGTACAGGTCTTGCCTATGGAAGATAGACAAGTAAAATGCCAGTACTTCTTCTTCCTCCGAGACCTTCACCTTCCTCTGATATGGTAACTAGAGAAGCAGGTGGAAAGCCACACAGGCTCAAGAAAACATATCTACAATTGCTGAGCCTTGTGCTGGACCTGAGGCTCAAAGAGGAGCCAACAGCTGCCCTTGACCTTCAGTCTAAGGGCCCTGAAGGGGAACTTGATGCTGTCACAACAGGAGTATAATACACAAATAAAGAGGACCAAGAGTGCTGGGATGAACAGCGGGGGAATTGGAGAAAGTGTGTCTTGGAAATGAAACTGTGAAGGAAGTGATCAGAGCTAATGTTTGTTGATCATTCACAATGAGCACAATGCTTTGTGCACAGTATCATATTTAACCTTTGCAATAACTCTGTAAGGCAAGTGCTAGTGACCCTGTGATATTTCCTGTCCAGAGTCCAGGTGCCTAGATACGATGGGAATGAAGCCACCTGAGAGTTGTTCTGATCATTCAGCCCAGGGTGATATGAAAAATTCATCTCGTAGCTGCTATATTGGAGGTTCCACCCACCCCCGTAGCTCCTATAGCTTCAGAAAGGTCTCAGCTCAGCTTCTGTGGTCAGTTTCTACTTGTAAACTCATGAGCAGTGATGAGCCCTGAGATGGGGAATAGAAAAGGTGTTCAATCTCCAAAAGAGGAAGGTCTGAGAAAGGACCAGACATGAGTGGGGCACTTGCAGTGTTTCAGGAGTTGTAGAAACAGTATATCTCATTCTAATTTATAGGTGAGAAGCTTGAGGCTCAGAGTATGGCAGTGACTTGCTCAGGTTCAAACAAGGAATAAGAGGTGATATCAGGATTAGAAACCAGGTTCTCTGATTCCCCCTTGGCCCCCAGTCCATGTTCTCTAGTCATGAAGGCCTTGTGGGATTCCTTATGGTGTGAGAATCGCTTACCACTGATGCATGTGACTTTAGGAACATCCTTACCAGGGACAAGCAGGTAAGAATGTATGGATAAGAGATGGTAGCCAGATGGCTATTTCAACTACCCATTCACTCACTGGGCATTTATTTAGGTTCCCCGTAGGTGCCATTCCCTGAGCCAAGGTCTGAAGCTACTGCCAGGAATCAACTAGGTCAACTCCTGCTGGAGAGGTGACCACAGGCACATTGCAGGAGAGACCCAGGAACTTGATGGGTAGTTTCAGATGAAATGACAGTCTCCTGTCAGGGATCTTGCAGAGCCTAGCCAGGTGAAGGTGAAACAGATGAGACTGGTGCATGAGACTGGTGATGAGACTGCAATGAAGTGGCCATTTTGAATCCACTCTCACTTCCAGGGCTGAAGATGCCATAAAACTATGACTCATTCCATGCAGCACCCAGGGCTCAAAGTCACTTTCCTTTCATACCCCAGGGAAGGCTGATGCCTGCTACTCCAGGTCCTCTGCTTCCTCTGCTGGCCCTGGCTTTACCTGGGGCAGCACTGCTGGAAGCTACCTTCTGACCTGGGTGCAGACATCCCTATGGGATCAGTGTGCTTTGAGGGACTGTAATTGATTCTGTTGCTCAGCTGGCTCCATGGGACCCTTGTTAGGGTCTACAGTAGATTTTCTGGAGTCCCAGAGCTCACCATAGAGGTTAGCTATTCTGAAATTGAGAATTCTGGGACCGTAAAACCCTCTCCCTGGTTTGCTCCAACTTTCCAGAGGATGCTGGAGGAGACATGCAGACCCAGCCTACGTGAGGGGATCCTGGCCTTAGAAGATGCTCCATCCAGAACACAGGCTGCTTCTCTCAGTTTCTTACAGATCCAGTGAAAATCCTGGCACAGATTTTTGAGGAACCATGAAATTCAACATTAACTCACAAAGCTGCTGTCTGAAAATATAAAGCTAGCACAAATCTGGATGCTTAGATTGGCACTGGGGTCCTGGCTGTACAGTCTCAAGTTCCTGTTTGAATTAGACCTCGAAGAGATCTGTGAGACTCTGAACTGTGAGAAAGCCTGATGGGATTGATCACCTAAGCTGTGTCATCAGCCCAGGTGTCTGGGTCCTTTCTGACTTGATGGGATGGGGTCTGGGTCTGCTGAGACAACCAGCTGGGGGCCAAACCCAAGGCAAAGGACTCGGTTCTGTGACCTTGGTTGGACCATGGTGGTCTGTTTCTCTTCTCCAAAATGTAAACTGAGACATTTGTTAAGCTGTCACTGTTATCACTAAAATAATGTGATGTGATCTTGGACAGCTTCTCCTATGCAAAAATGTTCACAGAATTTTAGGAACTTTCCAGGTGGTGCTGGTGATAAACAACCTGACCACCAGTACAGGAGACATAGGAGACACAGATTCGACCCCTGGGTTGGGAAGATCCCCTGGAGGGGGAAATGGCAACCTACTCCTGTATTCTGGCCTGGAAAATCCCATGGACAGAAGGGCCTGGTGGACTGCAGTCCATAGGGTTGCAAAGAAACACGACTGAAGCGACTTAGCATGCATGCATGTGTAAAGTAACGCAGTGGGATGGGCAGGCTCAAAGCTTCTTTCCACTTTGACATCCTAGGATTCTGAGTGGAACTGAAGCTTCAGACATTCTCTGTTACAGTTTCCGCCCACAAGCTGCCACTGGTGAGTACCCAGACAGAGATCCGGCTGGAAGTCATAAATCTGGGTGGCTGAACCTGCTGGGGAAATAAACACAGTCCCAGAGCTCCTATTGCATACAGTCATATCTGTTTGCATCTAGCCATCACATTCATTTTCTTGCAGTGGGAAAAAAAGGTAGTTTAAGAAGCGCAGTGAGTCTCTAGACCTCATCTCCCCAACCTGCCCTTTTGTGGGGGTCGGTGTCCACTTCAGTTTGTGCTTCTGTGGCCCCTGCTCTCATGCTATCGGTCAGGTCTGAGGCAAAAATGAGGAGGTCATGACCGGTGGTGTGGTGGTAGTGGGGCCCTGGTGGGGTAAGAAGGACCCGGATGAAGGCTGCTCAGAGAGGAAGCCTGTGGGAACAGCGCCAGTGAAACTCAGGAGGGGTAGCCCCAAGGGAGAGATGCTGTCTGCCAAGCAGGATGAAGTTCCTCCTCTGGTACTAAATATCTCCTTCCCTTGGTTATTTGTCATGGAGAGATCTTGGTGGGTCATTATTGTGTTACCACTTAGCCATCAATTAGCAAAAGTCTACCCCTTTGGGTCGTTTCTCATAAATCAATCCCCCCACTTCCCTCATTATTTGGTTGTTTTCTTTTAACAGCCTCTCCTGCGCTGTAATTTATGGATCCCCATCATCCAAGGGCAAGCATCACGCTTGCTCTGAATCCTGGGAAAGACTTTCGTGGAATTTTAAAGGACCAGTGAAAGAAAATTGTACAAGTGAGGAATACTTTGTGAGATGAAACCTTTCTGAATTATGGTTATATTCTTTTCCTTCCCTGCTGCAACCTACCAACGCAAGGGGCAAAGAGCTCTGGGGTGGAAGTGGGCGAGTTCCTGCACTTGGCATGCTTTGCATTTTCCAACTTGAATCTCATTGTGTTGTTTCCTCTTCATATTTATTACCACTTAACGTTCATTTACATTCCCTCTCTGTCCACAGTGATCAGAGCAACACCTCCCAAATTAGCATCATTTGCAAGTTTCATTAACATGCTGTTTACTCGGCTTCTTTTAGAGCATTAATAAAGATGACCCCCATGTACCTCACCTCCCCCCTCGATGCCAAACATTTCCATTTGTCATCATCTTTGTTTGCAGACTTCAAGCCAGTTTTAAATTTATGTGGCAGCACTCCTTACTAAGCCAATTTGAATTAATTTTGAGTGTAACACTTTATACCACTATATCAAATGCTTTTCTTATGGCTGCATGCATTCCATCAATAGCGGTCCCACCATCTTTCTGTTTGGTATTCAGGTTGAAAGCTCTCAATTCTGCCTGGCATTTTAGTTTTTTAAGTCACTGTATTCTCTGTACTGACTAGGGACTTTCTCCTAATTTTTCGCTTATTTTGAAATGATTGATGTTACGAAAGAAAGGATTTGGAGAGCTATTTATGGCAATCGATAGCTTTCATCTTTCTGCTATTGTGGTTGAGTAAGTAATTTTAGTGAAATCCCTTCACATTCCAGGATGCATGATATCTGAACCTTCTGTTTTGAAGGCTATGGATTTCCCAAATATTCCTTCCCCTTGCTTGAAACCATCTGAATGATTTTTAACCTGTGTACACATTTTGAAAATATTTTATGTGCCTGGTATTATATCGTAGGTTTTCAAGGATTTTTTTTTCGGGTTGGTGAAATGAATACAATACATAAATCTATCAATCATTCATACTTTCGCCTAATCTGCAACATTTCCTCCTTCTGTGAAGCAGTGAACAGGTTAAAAACAAACGAGGAAGATAGGTATACTATTGTCATCCATTCATCTCTTCTAAATATATTCACTGAGATCAAAACTCTGTTCTAGGCTCTGAGACTATTACAATGAACAGAAGGAATCTTTTTCCTTCTACACAATTGAACAAATGTGCAGCTGATACAGATGTATTATCAGATTTAGATGAGTGCTATGAAGAAAAATAGAGACTGAGATTTTGTAACATTCAGGAGCTGTTTTTTTTTGTGTGATTGATCTATTTTTCAGCTCTGAATGTTGTTATCTGGGAAGATGTACAATTTCTACAAGCTTCATGGGCAGAAATAATGACTACCAAAGAACTTAGAATTTCATTATAACAAGTGGCTAGCCATGCCCTGTTTAGACCTGTGGTGTGTGCATCTAAAGACATGTCCGTGCTGGGCCAGAATTTTGACTTTGATAGCTCCAGAGACCCTCCCCACTCAGGTGTCTGTGGCAGGATCCAAGGAATGTTATCATTCTGAATTTTATGAATCTGGGTTAAGAATTGGTGGAGAACATGCAATTTGCCCTATGAACTGCACCAGGAACAGATTACCAAGCATGATGCATGCAAGAGGCCACAGTATTCAGACCCAGCAAAGGATATGCAGGCATGAGTCTGCGGGAGATCTGCAGTGGCTGAGGACAGAGGTGCTGGGAGGACCTCAACTTCTTCCCCAGTCCAGAGTTATTCTTTTGGCCACCACTAACAGGGATCATTGTCCTTAAGTGAGGCCACTTATGCAGTAAATTTCATGATGGCTGTTTATTGTTTCTAGGTTCATCCTTTCCTCCCTTATTTATTTCATTTTATCTTCATAATATTCTTTTGTGGAAAAATGATTGTTCCAAATGCCAAAATGACTAAGTCATTTTCATATTGGAAACTCTAAGATGGTGCTTCTCCACCCACAGATTCAGTTACAAATGCTGAGCCCAGTTCTCACAACTTCCTGGTCTTCTGCCTTCCCAGCTGTCAGATCTTATGGCCTGCCCCTTCCTACCGCTCTGACCTTGAAGTCTAAGAGGACCAAATTACCTATGCCCCTTTATTGCATTAGATTATGTCCTTCCTCTATGTCTTCCCAGTGTTTCTTCTGGGTGGGATGTCCTCCTCCCTCCTCTTTATCTTCCAACCTCTCTTTAGCCCTTAGACTTGTCTTAGGTGCCACTTCTTCCGAGGCTCAGGCTGGGGGTGGGATGGGTTTATCTTACTTCAGCACCATGGACATCTCCCTATCCTCACTCTTACACCTTGCTGGTGGGATTCCAGCATCACAGGAACAATGTCTTATTAGTTTTGAATCTGTATCACCCAGCACAGTCCTAGGCACAGAGCAGGTATTCAGGAAATATTTGTTAAACTGAATTGCAGATGGAGGAAATGACATTATCCGTCCCATTTTGCTGTTGAGGAGACTGAGGAAGGTAAGGCGAAGACCTGCTGGACAGGTGGGCGGCATGACCGAGATTATCTTAAGGAAGAGCTGGGGTGAGGCTGACATCAGAGAGTAAGGTGATGGGTACCTCACTCCGCTGATCTGGACCGATTTCCTAGGTGATTTCAAAGCACTGTGAAATCTCAGCGCTCAGCCAAGTCTGTTGCCCACAGGCATAATTTTTGTTCAAAATACTTCTGATTTGCAGCTAATGATTTTTGGTGGTTATCACAGTCATCAGATGGCCTATTTTTGTTGGTGCAGTTTATTCTTTCCGTGAAAGTTCTTATTCATTTTCAAGTTAAATAAGATCTGACTTTTATCCCCAAAGGAACTTACATTTCAAACTCCTGATATGAGCAGGATTTTGGTTTGAGTTTGGGTTTGATTCATCTCTTTGATTAAAGGCTTATCTTCTAAATAACATGTCTTAATAGTTACTCTTTCCCTTTCTAGACCTTCTAAATTTAGATAAATGAGACCAATTATCGCTTCCAGAATGTTCAGTTTATACTCTGGTCCTAGAATTTGGTCTCTAAGAGATGTTGATTTTCTTCCTGTGGGATCACTTAAATTCTGCATTTTCTCAGTTGCTGTCCTTACTCGAAGGGGAAAGACTGTGGGAGGAGCCTGTTGGCTGCTGATTCACCAGGAGCTGCAAAAGGGTGGGCATTTGGCCTCCTGAGAGCTTGGGCATGACCCACAGGGACCTCATTACCTGTGAACAGAGGGCTGTCCTGAAGCAAGTCAGCTGGTGCATGAACAAGTCCACTTAGAGCATCGTGTTTGTGGACACCCAGGTAAGGAAGGGGAACCTCTGAAGATGTGCTGTGGTGACATGTAACCTGCAAGGAGAGGTTTTTTTTTTTTTTCCAATTCCTTTTCTTCTTTGTCACTTCCAAAGATGATCTTCAATTTATGATGGGGAGATATGGAATATCATTCATGCATTACTTCAGTATATTTTAGTAAGTACTTCATGTGGGCCAGATATCAAGCCACACTTTGTATATGGGGTGGGCAGGAGATGTGTCCCTGTTCTGACCTTGCAATCAGAATGGGGAGGAGGGTTTGCTGCTAGCCATCAGAAGTGAGGGGAACAGACTGTTATACTCAATGATTTTTGATTATACTCAATTTATACTCGATTTTTGGTATATACGTACCATAGATTCCTTATCCATTCACCTGTCAATGGACATCTAGGTTGCTTCCATGTCCTAGCTGTTGTAAATAGCAATGAACATTGGAGTGTATGTGTCTTTTTCAATTTTGCTTTCCTTAGGGTATATGCCTAGTTGTGGGATTTCTGTTGTTTTTTTTTTAAGTTGATCAGTTGTGTCTGACTCTTTGTGACCCCATGAACTATTCAGTCTCTGGAATTCTCCAGGCCAGAATACTGGAGTGGGTAGCCTTTCCCTTCTTCAGGGGAATCTTCCCAACCCAGGGATCGAACTCAGGTCTCCTGCATTGCGGGCAGATTGTTTACCAGCTGAGCCACAAGGGAAGCCCAAGAATAGTGGAGTGGGTAGCCTATCCCTTCTCCAGAGGATCTTCCTGACCCAGGAATCGAACTGGGGTCTTCTGCATTGCAGGGCAATTCTCAAGGTTATTTCCATGTTCTGGCTATTGTAAATAGTGCTGCAATGAACATTGGGGTACATGTGTCTTTTTCAATTTTATTTTCCTCAGGGTATATGCCTAGTAGTGGGATTACTGGGTCATATGGCAGTTTTATTCCTAGTTTTTAAAGGAATCTCCATACTGTCTTCCATAGTGGCTATATCAATTTACATTCCTATCAACAGTGCAAGAGAGTTCCCTTTTCTATATACCCTCTTCAGCATTTATTGTTTCTAATTCTCTTTTGCTGCTAAGAGAACTTTTCCCTTCAGGGTCTCAGAGCTTGGCACTCCGAAACCCTCTAAAGGGTCGCACAGCTTGGGAACTGCTTCCAATATTATTAAAATCTGAAAGTGGGGAGAAGAACTAAGGGGTTTCTTTCCTCAGATGTCTGCCTACCTCTTTCACTGAATTCCAGTCTTGTCAACCCTGAGTTTTTATCCATACCTTCCTGTGAAAATGTGAACTTGGAATTCTGGCTCCCCAGGACCCCCGTAGACAAAATCCATCTGGGGAGGATATAGCCTAAGATATGACCCGCCCTCCCCCATCCAAGTCCTGTTGAATCTGTGACTGTTGTGATGTTGCAGGGCTGGAAGTTTCCTTGGCTTGATCCACGGACATGAGGCTCACTAGCACTAGGGTAAACAGCTTTACAAGAGTTGTAACCCTTTATCTGCTTAGAAGTAGAATCATCAGGGGGGCCTAGAAATCTGCACTGACCTACAAACAAGGTGGGGGTGATTACAGTGTAAGCACAGACTAGCTCTGTTCAGAGAAGAAGCTTTTAGCTGGGATCCTTGGGCTGATCCCAGCTTTAGAGGGTTTCTGAGTGCCATCCAATTGCACGTGAATTTTCTTTTTGTAAGTGTGAGCATATGTGCATTTTTTTTTTAAAAGAGGGTCTGTGGTTTTTATCATATTCCTGTCAGGGTGCAGAGTCTGAAGTGCAGGGGACTTGATTCCATTCCTTGCTTCCTCTTTTTGTTAGCTAGATTGGAGGGAGTCATTGGGGCTCTGTGTTCATCTCTAATGGGCTGTTCTGAAGTCAGAATGAGAAACACAGGTAAATGATAAGGTTTGCAAACTGCAGGCTACTATGTGAGCCCACCCTTTTCCCTTCGGCTCTCCCCCTTCCCCTTATCTCCCTGCTTCCTGGTTGATTTCTAACTGTCCTTTAAGACGTTCTTCCAGGAGCTCTTCCAAAAAGCCTTATCCTGGGTAGGGAGCCCCTGTCTGTGCTCCATCACTGACCTCTAATAAGATACGCTTTGCTCTGTGGCCATCACCGACTTACTGCCCTGGGTACTGACCTCGTATCCAGATGGCATGCTCCTTGGAGGACACAGATGGCAACCTGGTTGTTTTCTCTGCCTGGCACAGTGAGTTGTACTGTAATTTTGTTCAACTGATAAAATGTTAGTTAATTTATTTTTAAATCCTGCCTTAATGAGCTAACTACGAATCATTTTTATCTATTCATCCAAGGCAGACTCAGCTCCTTTCACTACGTGTAAATGAAAGTGATAAAATGAAATCCTTTAAGAGCATCTTAGTACTGTCTATTGGGTTGGCCTTCTAGCAAATTAGTCTGAATTAATGAGGGCTCATCTCCCTCTGTGGAGAGAAGCAGGGCACAGGCAGTTGCCTGCTGTGGTGTCTGACCAGGCTCTGCGCCTGCCACAGTGATTCCGTCCTCACTGGCAGAGCAACTCACGCCTGTCCAGCCTGTCACCTGTGACACGTGCTGCCCATCAAGATGGATAGATCTGGGGCCAGGAGCCATACAACATGAGAAAGTGGCCGAGCTGGCCTTGCCCAGCCAGCACTTGACTGGAGCATCAGACTGTCCCCAAGCTGGCTCCCCAGTGGCCCTCTTTTCTTTTTCTTTGCTACTTGCTGGCAGGTTATTCCCAGGAGCTGTGAAGTTCTGTCTTCTGAGGCTCTTCCTGCTGGTCTCTCCAGGGCTTTCCTCTATTTTATCTCCTGCTTCTGTCCTAGGAAGTGCCCACATTTTCCATCCCGTCTGCTTTTATTTCTATTACTGGAGGGGAAAAGGAATTATTTGCTTCCCACTGGCTCCAGCTCAGCTGGTATTAGACATTGCGTAGACTGATGCAATCTTACCAAGGAGGAAATTATTAACAGGGCGAGGCTAATTTTCCAATTCACACCTGGAAAGTGAATCCGATGGTGCTGGCACAGATCTTTAATGAAATAACATTGTTTAAGAAATTTCCAGAGAAATTCATCACTAATTGATTTTTGAACTGTGGGAAAAGATAACACAGAGAGATGAGATATGAGCCTCTGTCTGGCCTGCCTCCCCCACAAGCTTTTTATTCCCTTAGTTTTTCTTTCCCATGGAAAATCAATCCCAGCGGCTTCCTGAATTGGCACCGCAGATGGTAGGGCCCGCAGAAAGGCTCCCATTTGGATGTAATATTTT